>JAOTRQ010069418.1:0-12585 GCA_028565875.1 Hoplisoma paleatum
TTTTTTTTCTTCCTGCGACTAATCGACCAATGGAATTTGGCCGACTAGTAATTTTTTCGGTCGACCAACGAATAATCAATTAATTGCGGTCAGCCCTAATTCAGACACAGATATAATGCTTTTTATTCTATCTTTAGTGTAAATGTAATTCGCTTTGGATGCTGGAGAAACCCAAGGTATAGCACTGACATAAAAAATGTCACTACCAGTATTCAAAAAATAAACAAAATCAGAGAAGTGAAAGGATAAATCTTTTACAGCTCGCTTGAGAGTGCTCTAGACGTTTGGTTTGGTTTATCTGTGGTGTGTATTATTTATTATGCCTGATCTTCATTTGAACAGCTTTTTTCTAC
The DNA here is from genome assembly GCA_028565875.1 of Hoplisoma paleatum. Lineage (NCBI taxonomy): Eukaryota > Metazoa > Chordata > Actinopteri > Siluriformes > Callichthyidae > Hoplisoma > Hoplisoma paleatum. The sequence continues at coordinate 354 of JAOTRQ010069418.1, forward strand.
AGATGCATGATCTGTATGATTAATGAAAATACTTTGATAAAGTGCCCTGTGTTAGTCAAATATCTGTTTCTTAAAGCCAAGCATAACACTGAAATGCATTTCAAATTTTGTTGAAAGAGCAAAGCGGGGAATGAGATCAATGCAAGTGCCTCAGACATTTCTTTCCTGAATAGTGCATTAGTACTACCACACCACATTGAGTTCTGTCACGGCCGTCTTCTTATTATAGTAGGCGAACACACACATACGAGCACAACAGACTACAAACCCATCTCTGATATCAATGTCTGCTATTATCAGGTGAAAAGCATCCAAGATGCCATCAGAGACAAGAAGAAACGCTTTAATTTTATGGGTGAGGAGGTAAACCTGGTGCTGTCTGTGGGAATCTTCATCACCATGAACCCAGGATATGCAGGCAGGACTGAGCTGCCTGAGAATCTCAAAGCTTTGTTTCGGTAAGTACAGAAAATAAGATTGGATAACATTTGTCAATCATTTCACTTTTCTGATCTTTTATTAGTTCAAATGTTAATTGATGTGAGATCTTTAAAAAATAACACATTTATTTTTACATTATTTTGATATTCAATGTTACATTAAATTAAATTGACTTTAAAATAATAAGACATAAAAACTTAGCATTAGATCTATCCATTCATCCATCCATCCATCTATTCATCAAAAATTCCACATTGTTCAAATTTAATGTTTCAAAACACAATAAAATAATGCCAACTAAAAAACAAAAACACTTTAAGGTATGTGATCGAATATAAAAAAATAGTGTTCATAAAAGAGGGTGGCACAGTGATTTTGTGGCAAGCACTGTTGCTTCACAACAAGTGCTTTGATTTTTGATATGGAGATCTGCAGCATGTGTGCTTGTACCCTCCAACAAACTGGCAACCTGTTCAGGTGTTTAGTGTATTTTATCACAGTGTATCTCATCGTGAGTCTAAAGAGGATTAAGCATGTGAGGCAATGTGAGGAAATCCACAGATCTGGCAGAGGAAACCCACACTGTCACGTGGAGAAATGGTAAAACTAGACAAGGGATGGATGGAAATTATCCTGTGTGTCTCTCTGTCTGTTTGTCTGTCTGTCTGTACCTTGCAACAGACTTGTGATCTGTTCCGGTATTTTGTTGTATTTGTTCAGTGTGTGTCTGACAGATTGAAATTAGAAATGACAACAGGTAAATGACATTGAAATAACAGAAAAAACATTGAAATAACAAAATATTTAAATGATATTATAAAAAAATAAACATGACTTTTTGAAGAAAAAACAACAACATATGATATATATAAAAACACAACTTTCGTGCAGGCCCTGTGCTATGGTCGTACCGGACTTCGAGCTCATCTGTGAGATCATGCTGGTAGCTGAGGGATTCATTGAGGCCAGACTGCTAGCTAGGAAGTTTATTACTCTCTATCAGCTATGCAAGGAACTTCTGTCCAAACAGGTAAAGCACCAGAAGAAACGTTTCTTATTATTAGTTAATAAGTTTAAGCTTCTCTAGTCTCTGACCCACCCTCACAATTCAGGACCACTATGACTGGGGACTGCGGGCCATCAAGTCTGTCCTGGTAGTGGCCGGGTCTCTAAAGAGAGGCGACCCAGAGCGGCCCGAGGACCAAGTACTAATGAGGGCGCTGAGAGACTTCAACGTGCCCAAGATCGTCACCGACGACATGCCAGTCTTCATGGGCCTCATCGGAGATCTTTTCCCCGCACTGGACGTCCCTCGCAAGAGAGACATGGACTTCGAGAATTTCGTCAAACAGTCCGTGTTGGATCTCAAACTGCAAGCTGAAGAGAATTTTGTGCTCAAGGTTTGTGAGCATCTCTACTCAGTTACAGTGTGTATTTAGTTTAGAATTCTGATTTATTGAAACAAGGTGATGTTTGTGTGTTTGTGGAGGTGTTGGTGGTGGTGTTGGGGGGGGGGGTGTAAAACTGTCTGAGATGTCCAAACCACTTTGAAAAGACTGACAGGGTCTGACATGAATGATCCTGATGAGCATGTTATCACTCTGTCGTGTCGCACCTTGAGGCTTTTTCCACCTCTGTGTGATCACATGACTCACATTCATCACAACACAACCCCACATCCAGCTGTTTATATGCATGTTGTTATTTATGACTGCAGTGTATTACACACTTGCTAGAGGGGATGTGAGGGAGGGTCCAGAAATATTGTGTACATTTAAATCTATGTATCATATTACTGTGTCCACAGATGTATACTAAAATACCCTTTAATGCATGTCCTTTATATGTCCTTATTATGACAAAATATATGATACTAAATATGTTCACATTTTTTATATATGAAAAGAATAACAATCAACAAATACAATTTATGATGTACAAAAATATAAATATACTAACACATGTATATTAAAATTAAGATGTTAATTTAAATTAATTATATCCTTCATCCAGTTTGACCCATGCACAACTGAGGAGAACATGCAAACTCCACAAATAAAGCCCCGGATTGCCTTACCCGAGAATTAAACTCGGGCCTTTTTGCTGTGAGGTCACTCCTGCTACTAGTAGTATTACTAAATAGAAATTACTACATAGAACATCATACATGCTATACACTCTAATCTTTTTGCCCAGTTCAACCTTTTTGTCACAGTTGTTGCTGCTCCACTGATTGTTTGCAGGAATTGTTTTCAAGTTCAATAAATATTCCGTTTCTACAGGTGGTTCAGCTCGAGGAGCTCCTGGCAGTCCGACACTCCGTCTTTGTGGTCGGCAACGCTGGCACGGGCAAGTCCCAGGTCCTCAAGTCGCTAAATAAGACCTACCAGAACATGAAGCGCAGACCCATCTGGGCTGACCTCAATCCCAAAGCTGTCACCAACGACGAGCTGTTCGGCATCATCAACCCAGCCACAAGGGAGTGGAAAGATGGTAACAGCACCCCCATCTTCTTCCTCTTTTATTGACCATTGCTCTTGAGGAACGACAGTAAAACTAGGATTTCATTTCAGGCTTGTTTTCTAATATCATGCGTGAGTTGGCCAACATCAGCCATGTCGGGCCCAAGTGGATCGTCCTGGATGGTGACATCGATCCCATGTGGATCGAGTCACTGAACACTGTGATGGATGATAACAAGGTACAACACAAACCATTTAGGATTCATAATGATTCATTGTTTGATTCAGGAGCTCGATCAGTTTGGGGTTTTTGTAGGTAAATCATCGCTGTTTGATAAAAATACACATTACTCCAATAAATGATGCTAACCAATGATAAAGTGCATTATTTAGAAACAAGACAGTACATTTACCACTGCACATGATTCATCTCAGGAGAAACAGTAGGTGCATCCCAAATCACACTCTTACGTAAGTGTACTGTTATGTAATGCGTAATGCACACTGAGCACTTCTTGGTGCACACTTTCACAGCAGAGTTCTGTCTCAAATGGAACACTACACTTCGGGGCAGGAACAGATGTGACATGTTTTGTTTGCATTGATATGTAAACAGAAATTTGTTTGTACACAATGTTAAAACAATTGATTGACTTAGTCTCTGCTCCAGCATTTACTAGTAAATGTAAGATTGTGTCGGTGGATCTTTGCAGGTTCTGACACTAGCCAGTAATGAGAGGATTCCGCTGAACCCCACGATGAGGCTAGTGTTTGAGATTAGCCACCTACGCACTGCTACCCCTGCTACCGTTTCTAGAGCTGGTACAAGCACTCGCTATATTACTCTGATTTACTAAAGCTCATTTAAAAACATATTTAAATGTACAAAAGCAGTTTTAACCATGTCATTCGTCAATAAAGATTTTTTTATGAATTGTTATGTCGTATCCACTCATTTTTCTCTCCTTCCTGTTCTATATAATAGCCATTGTTAGGGTATTTCAATAATGTTTGTATTATATTATATTGTATTTATTTTAATGTTGTAATTGTAATTTAATTTTATGTATACAAGTATGTTTGATTGTGTGTTTTTCTGCCATTTGTCTTCATCTATCCCCACCCAGGCATTTTATACATCAACCCAGCTGATTTAGGATGGAACCCACCAGTATCGAGTTGGATCGACAAGAGAGAAATACAGTCTGAAAAAGCGAATCTGACCATTCTGTTTGATAAATACTTTCCGCCTTGTCTGGACACTCTTAAGTCCAGGTAAACATTGTTGTACACTTTGTTCAACTTATTGTACACTTGTCTGTAAAGAAAACAAGGACATATTTGAGAGTGAAGCCGTTTTTAAAAGCCTGGCTGGAAAGACGTCATATAAAGATTTTATTTAAAAAAATACAATAATCAAAGAAAAAAAAGAATTCTACCAAAGTGAAATAATTTTCTGTGGCGACACAGTGGCTTAGTGGTTACGAATGTCACCTGATAGCAAGTCCCAGGTTTGATACCTTGGTAAAGCTAAGCCCAGGGCTGTGGAGTTTGAATGCCACTGTGCGTAGGTTTCCTATGGGTACTCTGGTTTCCTCCAACAGGCCAAAAGACATGGAGTCTGGTTAATTAGTACTGAAATTGTTTTGTGGGGGGTACTCTGTAACAGATTGGTGACTTATTCAGGTGTTTAGTGTATTTGCCGAGTATGTGTCCCACCATGACCCTAAATAGGGTTAGTTAATGGCAAAACTAGAGGCTGGATAGAGAATGTATTTTCTCCTGGTAAAAAAAGAAAGAAATCGAACCAAATAAGAAGAAAATGTTTAATTTCTTTATCTTAAGCTCAACCTTTTTTAATTAGCCAGATTACTAATGCCATAATAACATCATGGAAATAAATTCATACAGTCATGAACTTCAATAAAAAGCTATTTTGAACAGTTGATCTTGTTATACAAGCAAAACAAAAGACCAAAATCAGTAGTTTGTAAATGTTTTGTTAAGTCTCCTGTTCAACATGAAATAAATAATACAGAAAATTACAGAAACAATTTAAAAATAAAGTTTTTTTATTAAAAATAAAATCTATTATGATTTTTCCTGACCCCCCCCCCCCCACACACACACACACAAAATGATTTTAAAGATGCTTTTATAGTTGCTTCCTTTTTTTTAGACTATTTTAGCTATATTGCACATGACCTCTGTCACTAATGCACACATGCCACAATAGAAATAAATCCCCACAGTAATGATCTTCAGTTATTTTTAAAAAGCAGATCGAGTTATATCAGCAAAGGAAAAAACTTAAACCAAAATCACATCTGTAGTATACAGACCTTTATTCAGAAGGTTGGTGGTTTAAACCCCACCACAGCAAAGTTGATTGAAGTATGATAATGGCTACAAAAATCTTCACTGATACAGCTGTGTGTTTTTTTTTTCCTAGATTCAAAAAGATCATCCCCATCCCAGAGCAGAGTATGGTCCAGATGTTGTGCTATCTCTTGGAATGTCTGCTGACCCCAGAAAACACCCCTCCAGACTGCTCAAAAGAGCTTTATGAGCTGTATTTTGTATTCGCCACCATCTGGGCTTTCGGAGGAGCTCTTTTCCAAGATCAGGTACTTCAACATCTGGACAATAATTTTACGCTCACATTGGTACAAGTCACAAAATATGACATTTTATTTGTTTGTTTGTTTTATTGTGCTGTCAGTTAAACTTTGGTGAGTATTATGTGTGCAGTAATAGTTCATTAAGCATTTCTTGATTAGGTCATTTAATATCTGTGAACATGTCTATGTAGCTGGTTGATTACAGGGTGGAATTCAGTAAATGGTGGGTCAACGAATTCAAAACTATCAAGTTTCCCTCTCAAGGCACCGTATTCGACTACTACATTGACACAGAGACCAAAAAGTTTGAGCCCTGGTCAAAAATGATTCCCAAGTTCCAGATGGACCCAGACATTCCTCTTCAGGTTGGTTGATTCTATGCTTTTTATTTTTTGGGGTGGTTTGCTGTTCTGGGATTGACTATTATAGTACAAGACTTATTGCTGGAGTTAATGACACTAGAGAAGTAGTAAAAAGTTTAGAAACATCTGCAGTTCAAGAAGATTTACCGATTTTAATTTTCTTCCTCTCTGTTTTCAAATGTAATCTTGTCCAGACCCACTGCAGAACTATAACTCAGCAACCGTTTATTCAGACCATGCAGATTTTAGCTTCAAATGTTCATTCTGTTTCCAGACAGAAACATTCACACTACTAGTATTACTACTAATATTACATATTATAATTTTAAATAATACAAATGATTTGTTTTATTCTGTTACATTGAAATTACACATGTTTTATTGTTATTTATTTCATATTATTTTATTTGCATTTATCTTTATCCCAATATTTTGTTCTATAATTACTATGATATAACGTGTGTGGTAATAATTCTATAATAAAACTACTAGTAATATTTCAGCTATTTATTTTCCATATTATCCAATGATTCTTTCTCCATAATTTACTTTTTTATTTTTTAAATGATCACTAAGTGGATTAATACAGTCTTGTGTATGGAGCACAACACACCAACTCTTCCACTTCTGTATTGGCATCTCAGGCTACTTAATACTAAATTTGGTCCCACCTATTGGTTTAGTTTGTTTTCCTCACCCAGCCATTCATTTCTGCTAATGGCATTACCAACTGTTAGCATCCGGTCATATAAACACTTATGTCCAGACTGAGATTGAGTGTCATCAGTAATATTTATACAGTGGAACCTCGGTTAACGAACGCCTCCGATAGCAACCAATTCGCGTATTGACCAACCATTTAGCTAAAAATTTGCTCCGGATAACAATCAAAATTTCAGATAGTGAACGTCACTACATAAGCTACGTCATCACCACGTGACCCGTATCTCAGACCGAGCGTCATTAATGCTTAATAGAGTTACAATCGGTTATCTTTATCTTTACATAATCTAATTATAATCTAATAATTCAGTGATTTTTGTGCTTTATTTTAATAATATCGCCCTCGATCATTGTTCTAAAGAAGATTCAGAACAATAGTAGCCTTTCAGAATGGATTGTTGTCATTAACCGGGGTTCCAATGTATTATTGTATAATTATATATTATAATTTTACTGTTTAGCACAAATATATATGGATATAAAAATAACCTTGAAGCTTTTCTGATTTTCATTCCTGTAGTAAGCGCTGTGAGAAAACAAAGCTTTATTGAAAGATGGCTAAAATTATTTCTGTAGGCGTGTCTGGTTCATACCAGCGAGACCATTCGTGTGAGCTTCTTCATGGATCGTCTGCTGGAACTGCGGCGCCCCGTCATGCTCGTGGGAAACGCTGGCAACGGCAAATCTGTCCTGGTGGGAGGCAAACTGGCCTCACTGGATTCTGAGAAATATGTCATTAAAAATGTTCCGTTTAACTATTATACCTCTTCAGCCATGCTGCAAGGTAAGTGGGTATTTTAACTGCATTCAGTTTATAAATAACACATTTGTTTAACTGCATTCAATTTATGAATAATATTTTCCTTTAATTTATTTGTAATATTAAGATAAAAACTAAATAAATAATCACATAAATAAATACATACAAAAATATAGTGATAGTAGTGAAAATATATATTCATGTTAATAATTGAAAAAAATTATTTCATTTTTATTTCATCAAATAAAAGATTGATACATTATAAATAAATACATTGCCCTCTGTAATTATTGGCACCACTGGTTAAGAAGTGTTTTGGCTTCAAGTAAGATCTTAAAATCATAATAATTTAGCTCAACAAAGAGAAAAGTCTTTAATTCAATCGCCTTTTTTGTTGGGAACAAAAAATCACACACAATAAGAAATAAATCTTCTGAATGTGCCATAATTATTAGCACTTCTGGTGTAAGTACTTTGTACAACATCATTTTGCCCACAGGACGAAATGTAATGTTCTCCTATAACTCGTCACAAGATGGAAGAATACAGAATGAGGGTTCTTTAACCATTCTTATTTGCACAATCTTTTGAGTCATGGGTCTTTTCTTATGCACTCTCCACTTCAGCTCACTCTAGTTTTCTACTGGCTTGGGGTCTAGGGACTGAGATGACCATGAGATTTTGTGCTTTGTGACCTATATTTGAGTAGATTTGTCCACATGTTTAGAGTCATTACCTTACTAAAAGACCCAGTGATGGCCCAGAGACCACCAGATTCAATTCTCTTACCGTGAGATTTGAAGAACGTTTTTCTTCTCTTACCATCCTTGTCACTGAGCGTGGTGGCAGATATACTTGCGTCCTTTTACATTTACATTTAAACATACATTTATTTCCAGAAAATTGTTAAGGGTGCCAATAAATGTGGAACATGTTATTTGTTTTTTAGTCAAGACTTTTTAATTAATTATGGAGGGCACTGTACGTATAAAATATATAACATAAAAATGAATAATGTGAACCCAAATGTATATAAATCTTTAATATGAATCCAGAAAATCTAATAAAAATACATTAAAATGATTTCTTAGGTTATTAGACACACATGCGTATATGTTAAATACCCCCAATAATTTCTAACACTGCTATTAAAGAAGATCAACTTTATAATTAGATTTAAACTGAATAGACAGTATATTGGGCACTGGGATAGATTTTGTACTTGTACCCATCATTCCTGCTCCTAGGCGACTAGACCCTATCACATTTAAGGTGACACTGTAGAGGGTGAGGAGTTGGTGGTCTTTTGTAAAATGGAAACAGAACATTTAGCATTGGGTTATCACGTTCTGTAGTCCTGAACAGGTTCTGCATACATCTGCTGATCTTTTTGTTCTTGTTTTCATCTGCTTCTCTGTTAGCACTGCAGTCTGTTCTGTATATGTGTGACCTCACGCATCTTGTGTTTGGATTAATTAGCAACCGAGTTTTTTTCAGCGTCATGCATCACTTGTGTTCGTTTTCTGAGCTCATTTAAAGATTGTTCTAGCAGAACACTTTTTTCTTTTCAGACTTCAGCATATGTTGTGCGCTCAGCATTTACAAACTTCTTATGATTTTTTTTTGTCTCTGTAGCTGTTTTAGAGAAACCTTTAGAGAAGAAAGCCGGAAGGAACTTCGGCCCTCCAGGAAGCAAGAGGCTTATCTACTTCATCGATGACATGAACATGCCGGAGGTGGACGCCTACGGGACAGTGCAGCCCCACACACTAATCCGCCAGCACATGGATTATAACCACTGGTATTTTTCTATCATGGCATGTTACCACTACTAATATCCTGGTTCCAATTTCAACTGTGTTATGCATAAACTCAGATGTGGCTATAAATTGGCACTCCTCCCAGGGTTCATATACAGTATACACAATAAACTCCCACAAAATCACAGTTCAAAATATTTATTATTCTATTTTTCTTTTAACTAAACTACCAATAGTTATTTATTTATGTTAAGTTGACTTTGAAATGAACTCAGGTTCAAGTGGTTGTTGGGGGATCGTAACTATACACCCTATGCCATAATTCTGAGCACTGTTAGGTGTAGTAAAACTACATGTAGAAACTACATTTCTTCTTTACGGATTTTGGTAGTATGTGGGATATATATTAGTCAGCAATTGATGAGAACATGGGCAATAAGGATTTGAGATGACCAGATAGGAACATCTGCAAAACTGCAGCTCTCTGGTGTTCCCAGTCTGCATTGTTCAGTATCTGTCAAATGTGGTCAGAGGAACTGTGGGTAACAGATGACAGGGTCATGGGTGGCGAATAACTGTTAAACAGGGGTCGAAAAAACAAATCAAAATCCATCATTGGCAAGAAAATGTCTTCTTCAGTTAGCGTAGATGCTGATGTCAGTTAGCATGTAGTGAGCTGCCTGACACAATCAGACTTTTTTCTGCCTCAGACTGGTAATGTGTGTGCTTTTCAATCAAAAATTATATCTAATTAAATTAATGTTTTTTAAGAAGCGGTGGTTTATTGGTGACTTTGCACAGTCAGAGGATTGTTGGAAACCTGAACTGCATTCGATTAAATCCAAACGAAACAGCTGAGGTCAGGAAATTGCATGGAAATGCAGCTAATGTATTATTTTATGATTTTTTTCTTCTCTAAGGTATGACCGGAGTAAGCTGCAGTTGAAAGAGATTCACAATGTGCAGTACGTGTCCTGCATGAATCCCACTGCAGGAAGTTTTACCATTAACCCTCGTCTGCAAGTAAGTACTGCAGCTCCGCCAGACTCCTACAGTATTAGGATAGCTGACCATGAGCTGTTCTGGTGTTCCCACTGCAGTGTTCAGTATCTATCAAATATGGTCAGAGGAACAATGGGTAACAGATGACAAGGTCATGGGTGGCGAATAATTGTTAAACAGGGGTCGACTGTTAATTACCTCCAGTCCTAAATATGATGATGTCAAGGAAGCAGCGTATCAGTGGCAACAAGCTCAACCAAAACAATTTTGCTGAAGCTCTTAAAATGTTGCTATGACTGGCAAAAATCATTTTATATCAATAATTGTGACTGTATGTACTAGGGCAGTTGCTTGTTGCTTGGTGGTAAGTGAAGTGGGCATGTGATCGGAAGGTTGCCGGTTTATTTCAGAGGACTAATGTGCCCTTAAGCAAAGCGCTGATAATCTAAAGGCATCCACATACATCCTGTGAAACTAAATTCACGTACTTGGGTTGTGGTTATACTTTCAGCGATGTCATTTTGACTGCCATGTGTGCTCCACAGCTGCAAGTGATGTGACATTAATAATAACATTTTTGCTCATAAAATTCCGTTTGGCTCACTAGCGTCCATTTACTTTGTAGCGCCACTTCTCAGTGTTTGCCCTGTCGTTCCCTGGAGACGACGCCCTGAACACCATCTACTGCAGCATCCTGAGTCAGCACCTGAGCGGTGAGGGATTCCACCCATCACTCCAGAAGAGCTGCTCCCAGCTTATCCAGTTGGCATTGGCCTTCCACCAGCGTGTCAGCGCCACCTTCCTGCCGACTGCCATCAAGTTCCACTACATCTTCAACCTGCGTGACCTCTCCAACATATTCCAGGTAATCACATGCACAGCAATGCTTATATATTTAAATCCTGAACTGCTTTTTAACTGGAAGTATGATGACCGTATTACATCTCAGGTAGATTTCCAGCTTTGGTATAACCAGGTTTAAGACAAAAAAGAGCATAAGCATAAGTAATTTTATTTAATTATCTGAGATTGTCTGATCATATCTAACGGTTATTATGCTTTATTGTATTTAAACTAATATAAGAATTTCGACTTAAATATGTCTAAGCTGTTCAACTTCATTTTTGCTCAAAGGTTTTAAAATGTATAATCATCTCTGCCTTATTTTAAACCTGGATAATATGACAGGGTCCTTGTTTCTAGTAGTGACGTCTAAAGAAGGATTAAGGATAGTCTGAGCCCCTGGGCAAAGAGATGAATTTATTCAGATATGTACTTATTAAATGAAAAGGTAGAAATTGTTATGGCTTTAATAATGAGTTTATTTTGTACAATGATTTTTTAAATATTTTTCCCAACGAATACACTAATTCAAGGCAGCACGGTGGCTTAGTGGTTAGCACTGTCACAACAAGAAGTCTTGGGTTTGACGGGGTTTGATTTCAGGTAAGGAGATTCCGGGCTTTCTGTGGTGTGGAGCTTGCATGTTGTCTGTATTGGTTTCCTTTGGGCATTACAGATTCCTTCCACAGTCAAAAGACATGCAGTTTAGTTAATTGGAGATATTAAGGTTGTTGTTGTGTGTGTTTACGATAAGACTGGGTCATGTGACACCATCTACTTATTTACTTATCTTATTTTCTTATTAATTACTTATTATTTATTTTATTATTTATCTCTTTAGGGTATTCTCTTCTGTAAAAGTGAGTGCTTGAAGACCCCTCAAGACTTAGTTAAGATTTATTTGCACGAATCCAAAAGAGTTTATCGAGACAAGATGGTGGAAGACATGGACTTTGTCACCTTTGACAAGCTGCAGGCAGAAACGGTGGGGAAGTTTTACGAGGTGAGGCTTTGCCAGGTTCGGCATCAGTTTGCTTGAGCAGTCAGCGGGCCTTAAAGACCATTTCCTGGTCTAGTGGGAAATAATATTTCTCTTACCATTGTTTTATGTATATTTGTCAAATTGGCGTTTTTTTTTTACCCACGTACTCTCTTATTTGTAATGCTGTTATTGTTATGGAACTTACTAGGGCTGTCCGCAAATAATCGATTATTCGTTGGTCGACCGAAAAAATTACTAGTCGGCCAAATTCCATTG
>JAOTRQ010069428.1:0-12585 GCA_028565875.1 Hoplisoma paleatum
CGACCAATGGAATTTGTCCGACTAGTAATTTTTTCGGTCGACCAACGAATAATCGATTAATTGCGGTCAGCCCTAACCCACACAGAAACAAATTCCACACTGAAAGCCCCGAGACTTCTTGCTGCAAGTGATAGTGTTAAGCCACTGTGCCACCCATAGGAAGAACATAAACTCAGGCCTGGCTTGATGTGTTTTGACATCTCTACCCATGAAATGTACACAGACACTCATTGCTTATGTTTACAATACACAACTTTATATCAAACACAAGCATGAACACTTTTATATCTCAAATTAACTTCACGTGCATATTTGTTCCTTTTTTATCCATATTTTTACTCAGTGCAGAACGAGTCCGCGTCAGATGCTCACTTGCTGAATAAGGCAAGAACGCCTTTCTTGAAAAAATTTAACTGGTGCAGGGCAAATGTGTGGGGGACTTGTTTACATGTTTTATTGAGTTATTTTTGATGCTTCGGCTTGTTTGTGTAGTTAAAGCACTGCAGTAAGTGAAATACTAACGCATTGTGCCACATTGGCCCATTGTTTTCAAAGATGCTATGCAAGACTTATATCATATGTAATATATTAAAGTTATAAGCATCTTTACGAAAGGTGTTGAATAAATCAAAATTTAGGACCCCATGTTTTATAATTAAACAGGTGCTTTGTTAACAAAAATCAGATCAACATTGGTGTCTTTATTTGCTAAGGTAATTAAAAGATAATTTATTTTGCTCTTTAATATCATACGCACTGACCTTAGCTGAGGCCAGATATACTGTATGTATATCATGTGACATATCCGATGATATGTAGTAATAATAGACCTGATTAAGGGGAAACTATAATAATACTAATTTTGTTTAGATCTTTGTTATGGCTAATGAAATGTTTTTGAACTGTTATTAAATAATACCAAGTGCCGGCACAATAACAAAGTGTGTAACATTGTCTACTCAGAGCAAGCTGTTCTTCCAGTGTCTGTGTGTAACCATGTCAGTCTTGTCCGTAAGCAACATGTAAACATGGTGATAAATCCTTGTAAACAAATGTTTATGTAACATGTGGTATAACCTTGCTTACATGTCTTGACATGATGCAGGCATTTATCCAGCATTCTTTCCAGCTGCAAATCAATTCAATGACCTTGAATGAATCCTTTTGGCTTCTCCTGTTAGGATTCACCACAGTGCATTTATGATTTGGCGTGGTTTATACACTGGATACCCTTCCTGACAGAATGATTTTAGAATAAGTTGTTCGCCACGTACATATGATATGATAAGATGTACAGGTCATCTCAAAGGTAATGCCGGAGCTCAAAAAAACACCATTATATTCCCCGTTTGTTCTGCTTTCACACTTTTCTCGCATGCCCATTAATCTTTTGGCAGCATTTCACCCTGTAGGACTCTTTTTTTACTTCCCATAAAACATCTCTCTCCGGCTCTCATTCTATGCTTCCATTTTTGTATTTTACTCTGCAGATAAAGGGCCATGTGACAAGCCTACAACCTGTCTTATAACTGCTATTGCAATACCCAGGTGTGGATGGGCACTGGGAACGGGTGGAAACCAAACCAAATGCTGTCCATCAGTATGTATCTACCAAGAATAAATTCTGCCCTTAATGTCTGTTGATGTCGGTCACGGCAGGGCCAATGTTTAGTAGTCACATACCAGTCGGAAAAGGATATGAATAGCAGCCGTCAAAGTAGAATAATGTGCACCAATCATGCAATAATAAACTATATGTTACATCAATTTATATTTAAACACTAATGCTCTCACAGACTTTACTAATTCTCTCACTTATAAACTTCAAAGCCTTTACTTACTCAAAACAAGTAAACTTTCAACTTATGTGAAATAACATAAGCTATTACATAGATATTACATAAGCATAGTGTGTTGTATACTGCCTGAAGGAACCTGCTGTGACTTACCTTTTCTTGGTATTGTCGTCGTGAGGAGTCCAGTGACTGAATGAGTGCCGTGGCATGGCCCACGAACATGGCATAACAAGTCGCCCCGACGATCATGCTGAGGATGGTAAGCCACACGTCCGTCATCCCTACCGGTGGGTACATTCCGTAACCGATGCACAGCATGTGGCTCATGGCCTTGAATAAAGCATAGGAGTATTGCTGCCCCCACGTATCGTTCTGAAGAGAAAAAGAAGGGACACACACCCTGAGGCCATCACAGTCGCACAACGTGAAAAGTCAGCCAGCCCTCAATCCTCACCACGCTCTCGGAGGAGCAAAGCCACCCGAGGTGCCCACAGCAGGTGTTTCTGGAATGTGGCATTCACAATCACGTAGTGAGCATGCACAATATTTCTAATTCTCATCTGAATGTACTAAAAGTCATTTACATTCTACTGCACAGGGAAGCCAAAAAATGAATACACGAATGAATTTGATTTGGGCACATGAAAAGCAGGTCAGACATTTAGAGAGATGGGAAGTTTCATTGCGTCCATAAATTGTGAATAAATGGCTATTTTGCTTTGGATCATTGTGGAAGTTCATGTGGAAATCATAACTGGCTCTTTCCCCGGAAGACAAGTCCAAATTGCTTTCCAACAAACCTGAAATCTGTGAATCTTTGAAACCGAGCCAATCAGAACTGTCATGATGGGAATGGAAAGGAATAAATTGTGCATAATGCAAAATGTAATAGTGTTCTGCACGTCATTAATGGAACAAATTGTACCAATTGTAACACAATTGAGACAGAATGCACTGATCAGGCATAACATTATGACCACTTTCCTAATATTATTTTGACTCCCTTTTGGTGCTCCATATAAAACACTATGATGAACGGTGTATTCTGACACCTTTCTATTGGAACTAGCATTAACTTCTTCAGCAATTTGAGCTCCAGTAACTCATTATCGGACTCCCCATTTGCATAAATGAGTTTTGACTGGCCATGAAACAAATCTTCCACAGGTTTACCACTGTTCTTTCATTAGAACATCTCAAGTTCAATGGTTTGCACTGGTTTCCTGATAACAAGTGTATTTGGAAATGTATGGAAATCAGTGTGGAGTTCAATATATTCTCCTCGTGTCTGTGTGGGTTTCCACCGGATACTCCGGTTTCCTCTTACAGTCCACAGAAATGCACTCAAGTTCATAGGAGATACTGAAATTAACTTGTGTATTTGGCCGCATGTTTGTCTCTAAACATTGCAACAGATGAAATACCTGTTCAGGTGTTTAGTGTTTTCATCCAGTGTGTGTCCCACTGTGATCTTAAATAGGATTAAGCAGTGGTAAAAGTAGATCGTGGATGGATTGATGATCACTGGACCAAATTTGTCAATGTTTTTATTTTTCTGGAGAGAAATTTTAATTATCTGGTCAAAATGGTTCTGAAATTATTATAGAATAATTCATATTATTGTTGTTATTTTATTATTAAGGCTGGAATGACATTTACAAGTGTATGTACATATTTCAGTAATAGTAATAGGATAGCATCTTTTTCAGCTTGTTGCTGATAGAATGAAAATATTATGTGAAAAGTGTAAATGTTTTTTTTCTAATTTTTAATAAATACAGTTTAAAATGTTATGGACTCTAATACATTTTCATTCGGAGATTAAATTAAGCAAACATACATTTACCATTTAGGTATCAAATCTATCTCTCTATCTATCTATTCGTTTATCGTCTGTTTTTCCCAGTTCCTGGGATGCCCTTCCTGACGACAACCACCAGTAAGAGGTGGAAACTTGTGAGACTACTGGAAAATTTTACATTTCCGATCAACCTAGTGCATGTTTTTGGACTGTGGAAGGAAACCGGAAAACCCGGAGGAAACCCAGGCTGACACGGGGAGAACATGCAAACTCTGCACAGAAAGTACCCGGGACTTCTTGCTGTGAGGCGACAGTGCTATAACCACTCAGCCACCGTGCCGATTTAAGCATCAAATATACTGTGTAATTTTATAAACACATGTATTTAAGTATTTTTCTACATTTTGGGTTTGTTTTATATTTGGACTTATTTTATTATTATTACTAGATTATAATATAATATATAAGCATGTCATAGATTTTTTTTCAATCTAAGCAGCATTATATATTCCATGCCAACGTTAACGACAAATTCCCCACAATGCATTACTTCTTGCCTCCAAGTTCCGATGGCCTACTTCAGATAAAATCATTTTTTAAATTTCATCTGATTCACCTGTGCTATTTCAGGTATTCTGTAAGGTAAAGACCAGACTGTCATTAGTACTTCACTCCCTTAAGCCATATCAATGCATTTCCGCAATAAATCAAAAGGCACTGGAGTCTTTTTTTAACCAGAGTGTTTCTGGCCACGCCGGTCCTCCTCCTGCAGGTTATTCGGGGTCATATCTCAGGTGTTTGCAGGCTTGTTCATTTTAGCGTAAAAGAGAACTCAATTACCAGGTGGAAGAGTTTGTAATGAGACCGAGCTCTATCGTCAGTCTCCTGAGCACTGAAGCCTCTTGAAATGTAACACCTCTTAACTAACAATAATGCAAAATTAAAGCACAGTGAGGGTGCTCACTAAAAAATTGTTAATACTTGACTTGTCAAAATGCTTTTGAAATTTGTATCAGTCAAACTGTCCTTTTCATTTTCAATCACACACACAGGAAAACGACACATTTATCGAACGTTTTCTCTTATGGAAATTAATAAATGTGTGAAAACAATAAAAATAAAACAAATTTAACACAGAGAGCGCAGATAAATCTTAGAATGAAAACGTACGTCAAAATTTACATTGATCAGACTTAATATTATTGTAATATTGTTGACCTCCATTTTGCTACGTCAAACTGTGCTGCACTGTGTATAAAAATAATAAAAATAATAATAATTTAGAAACAGTTACTGGCCTGGTTAAACACCCCACAGACACAATGAGACCTAATTGTAAGTAAGAAGGCTGGGTGGTGTTTTACATTCTGGTATTGGCACAACCATGTTCAGAATTTGGTATTTTTTAAGCCCAATAAAGACGTCAATGACAAGTTTTGGAAAGACTCTCATGGATTTCCCTTCATCAGGGATTAAACCGTCTAGCCCAATTACAAACACTAGTTTTCTCAATATCCCAATAAACCAATCCAAGTCAATTATCAATAATAAATATATTTAAAAAATATATAAAAAGCATTCAGTAAAACGAGTATTAGAACCATGAATGTACTTACCACCATTTTGTTCTTAGCAACCCAGCAGTCAGATGGAAAGTCCTGGAGCATGGGTACGAGGAACTGTAGACAGCCATCCCAGTGGCACAATAGGAGCATCATGCCAATCAGATTTACAATTCGTACCATGGCACTGGCCAGATCATAGGTCATGTGGAAAATCTGAAAAACAAAAGGAAGTTATCATTATTTTACAATAATGGGCAGGCCTACCAATTATTTAGAATGGGAAGGAATGAAAAAAGGTTTGAGGTGTGATAAATGTGACATCACACTTCTTAGTTTCTTAAATAATTTTTTGTATTATTTGTATTAAGCGTTATTATGTCATAATTTATGTCAACCATACATTAATTACATGAAATCACTTCAGTATTATGCCCAGCAGTAATACCAGGATTAAAAAATACAAAGAAGGGCATGACAGTACAGATGTGTTTCTTACCAGGCGGTCACCTGCACCATGACAATGTAAATGTGTGTATTTAAATCACAGTTTCTTCATCAGTGATATATTTACTCAAGCATATGTCAGCCCGGGATCTCCTTTACTCAAAAACTTAGTCAGTGTAGTAGTGATTCTCTAGCACTTGATCCGTGACTGTTCTCCAGCGATCCGCCTCCAAACATTGATTCACATTAACCTCTTGCTTTAATGTGCCAGCTGTCCTTCAGTCTGGACATCTACATTCACAAAGTGCTATTTTCCCATTTTGTTTTGTGATGTTTGGATTTGAAGCCCTGCTGAAGGTCAAATGCTAAGCGAGCTTTGTCCAGTAATGGGTTTGCTTAATCTGCTTCCAATTCTAGGCCACCGTGTTCTCAATCACAGCACCACTGATGCCTTTAATGTCGAGCTCTTGCTTACATAATCGCTGGCCTTTTCCTTTCTTTTGCCTCCTATTAGGGTCATGAATTAAGAATATAAATTAAGCTTACAGTAAGCACAGAGCTGATTAAGTCACAATTTGAGTCATTTTTGTTTTTACTAAATTCCCACGAATTAGTCCCTGAGCAAACATTTACTGTATCAAATGCACAATTAGGTCACTTTGGTTTACATTATACTAAATACCATACATGTAATTAAGCGAGAGAGGTGAAGAGATTATAGTAACTGTCAAAATATTCAAGGGAACATTTACATTTGATTTTTATACAGATCAAAAGTATTGAGACCGAAAGGGTCTTGCTCAAGGATCCAACAGTGTCAAGGTTTAAAGCAGCAACCATTAATAGTCCAGTATATTAACTACTAAACTAGATCACTGTTTTTTTTCTGGGTATCAACCCCACTGTCCAAGCAGGCTGCAAATTCTAACACAGCTCCATTAGGAATCTGCATTGGTAAATTCTGAAAAGATCTTATACTCAAAGTTATTTCATGGGTCTTAAAACAAAAACAAGTTTCTTCTTCTATAATTTAAGTCTGCCTTTTGGCACCAACTAATAAGTCAAAAAACAAAAACCAATAAGCAAATCGATCTAATGTCGTTATCAAAGCAACAATGTGGATTTCTTTAGTAAACATACACTTACGTGTTTATACATACCCTTCATGACTGAATGTCTTTACGAATGTAATAAATAAATTGTGCTTTTATTTTCCACTGTGTGTGGTTCAAAAGTAATTATAAATTACATAAGACCAAACCATTGCATTGCAAACTAGCAATTTAAATGTTTTAATAGATTTAAGTGTTAATAAAATGTCATTTCTTGATTTAATCTATAAATAGATTATTGATCAAATTAATTATTAATAAACTTCAGACTAAAATCTTATTTTAAAAACCTGTGGTGACCTCCTGCAAGAAAAAAAAATCTTGATCCACCATTCCTAGAAAAAGGTGTAAAAATGTGTAATAGAGTGAGAGCTAAAGAAAAGAAAAAACAAGTCTACGGTCCAAAGGTCTGCTAATCCAGTTGCTAACTGCACCTAAGGGAAGCTCCTAGACACCCATGAAGGCTGTCAAGTGTTAATGGCCATCTCGGTCTAAAGCTACTTAATCCCGTTTAGATCAGTGCTTAACTACATCTGTCCATATTAAAAGCCACTCAAACACTCAATGTTCTCTCAGAAGACTCTTACAAATCAATTACATTCATTTCAGGGGTTGAATCTCAGCATCTTTATGCAAAACACCTGCTACCAGTGCCAGTGTTGAGAGGTAATGGGGCAAGAAGTAATGATAGTGAACAATACCTACAGCTAAACATACAAATTCTTTTGAATGTGGTATTTGAATGGTTTGATTGTGTCAAAACGATGTAATATAATGAACATGATGTTCATCTTGTCTGGTTGACAGCACAAAGTTTCCAAGTCGGATGTATTTATGCGAACATACTTTCTTTATTAAAATCTATCATTTATTTATATAATGTAGGAAATGTTTAAAATAGAATTTCAGTTTCCCTACAAAAAAGAAATGCTGCATTATTTAGCCAAGTTTGTATCTAGGTGTGTACCTACCTAAAATAAAAGAGCATTCACTTATAATATAAATAAAGGAAGAAACAAAGAAAGTATTTTATTTACTTTCACAAAAATGTGAAAGTTCCGAATGAACTGTGAAGAAAATAGGAATAAAAAAAGATGTCTGTTGATTTTGTTTTGAATTATTTTATCTCTGAAGTTTATGATGCATACCACAGAGTTAATCAAGAATCAGAAATATTTACTTAATGTTTTATTTCCTGAGACATCCTTGGAGGTGAAGCATGTGGATGGATTTATTGTCAGATTAGATGTTGAATTGACATTTAACAGCTCAGTTTTTTTAAGTTAAAACCGCTTAAACTGCTTAAAATCAATGAAACTCTCTATCTTTTGATTAAACAGCAATTTGAATTCACTAGTCGTGCTTATAGATGAAAGACTGTGATGAAGAAAGTAACTCAGAATTGACCATCACAAATATGTCTCACTGGATGACATTTTAAATAAAACTAATCACTTAACACGAATAACAAAAATAATCCCTAATCAAATGTTTGCTTAATTATAATGCTTAATTTTGGGTGATTGTACATTTTAAATTAGAAAATATTCTGTGTACACGAATGCTTCTCTCTGATTATGACTGATACTACAAATTAGATTGCTTTGTTAAAATAATTTAAAAACCTTTCATATGTGTTAGGGTGCATAACATAAAAAAGGATTCTCTTATCTAGTTAGTACTAAGAATTCGGAACTTACCCCAACCAATCATATCATTTTCTGCACCAGTTAGTTATTGAGATATTATAAAAAGATAGTACTTAAAGATTATTACTCTTTTTAGGATTATTTCTCATTAACATCATTCAGGTCTCATAATTTTCCATTTTATATTACAGTCCTGGTATTCCCTAGTTCACACACACATACAAAACATTAATTAAATTTCTAGTGTGTCACTGTTATGAGCCAATTCAACGCCTGCAGCACTAAGCAGAAAATTACACCAGGCTTTCACAGCTAAGAGTTTCAAAACGCTTCCAAACTGTTCTGTTATGTAACACTCAAAACCCTCAAGGTTGAAGGGAATTCTTCTTTTTATCCTTTAGGATGCAGATATACTTTTCATCCGTAGCATCTTTATCAATGTCTACAAGGAGCTGATCTCTCTGCAAACAGTCTGGAATGACAGCATGAACATCTCAGATGAAATTATAATATGAAAGAGCAGAAGCCATTACACATAATTGAGTTCAGCTAAGGGACTGATCCTTCCATCGCTCTCTCTCTCCCGGAGTCTGTCACTTTTGCATTCTCACTCGTCTATCTTCAGTTCTAATAAATTAGCAACGCAAAGTGAAGAGAGGCCTTGGTGGAATCAGAGAGGGAAATACTCTGGGTGAATTGCAGAAATATTCTGTAATACAAGGTTATTATAGATTCTGAGAAGGGCAAGTTTAATTTTAGAATTCTTTTTCATTAGATAAGAACTATTCTTGACACACTTTTACTTATACTAGTGAACACACACTGGGGAAGGGGGCGGGGCACAACAGTGAGCACACGTGCCCTGTGTGGTGGGCAGCTTTAGCCACAGCATCCACTTTCAATGACTTTCAATATAGGACATCAAATGGCAAGAAAAGCTGTGGTGGAAATCACATTTTATTGCAAAATTAACTGCAAATCATAATGCAAAAAATATTTACATGTTTGACAAGGGGCAAATGGTCACCAGACAAATTGGTCATAGCATCTCCAGAACTGCAGAACTTTATGGGTGGTCAAGGTTCACCGATGCAAGAGGAAAGTCTGATTTATAAGAGATGAGTTACTGTAGGCCAAATTGTTGAAGAAATGTTGGTTCTAAATGAAAGATGTCCAAATAAACAGTGCATTATAGTCATGTCATTATTTTGTTGTCAACATTATGCTGTTTAGAGGGGCTTTCACAAAATAATCTCTATCATGTTCTGTAATAAATAAATAAATTCAGAACCCTATACATTTTATTAGATGTAAATTGTGATCCTGAATTTGCTTAATTATTGCTGATTTCTGCTTAAGTCATGAATGCAAAATGTAAGCTGATCCTGCAACACACAGAATTGACTTCATTCGATGTTCTTAAATGAATCAGAATACAGCAGAGTTGTGTTAAATGCTAGTCCTGAAGTTGTGTTTATTGTTCATTTCAGTATTGTGTTAGCTAGTTTAATTGATTAACCTGTGAGTGATGCAAACACGAACGATCGTGGAACTACTCAATCAGTCGCCTAACCTGGGTGTAGATCACTCACGTCTAACAGGTAACATTAGCTCACATGTAACATTATTGTCAAAATGACTCTTTTCGTATTTCAACAGATCCAGTGATGTTTAAAAGAAAACATACACATAACACAATGTATAGGAAACTGAACTTGTTTATTTACTATGGAACATGGTAGAGAAGATTTTTTCCCATTGGAAAATGTTGTTTGACCCAGAACTTCCAAATATGGTCGTAACGAGAACTACAAAATAACCCACAACTTCTGTAGTATATTCAATATTAGTCAGCCAGTTATATTGTTATACCATCTTGGTATATCATATAAATATATCTTTTAAAATCAATACAGGTCAAACCAGGACAGTTGTGACTTAATTCAGTAAGTGGCTTAACTGAGAAATACTACCTGAAAGAAAGCAGTACATCAATTCTATACAAAAATCAGTTCTCTGGGCTTACTGCTTAGGAAACATTGTCTCAATGTCAAAGACAAAACAAGACAATGGAAAAGAATTAATTTACTAAAGATATATTCCACCCTTTCATTTATCATTGTGATATTAGCTGCTATGAACATACAAATTCAGACTGATAGACACACCCCAGATAAACGGTTGTAGACTGTTGTACAAGTCAAATATGAGTTAGCAGATTGTTGATGAACGCTTGGTTTGAATTTCAAGACAATTACTCACATACTAAGCAGGAACACACTTTCACTCGCTCATGAAAATTGCTCTGGTGTCTGGAGTTCTGTCCAAAGCAGATGGAATAAACTGGCTGTCATATGCTTTCATTTTCTCTAGATACTAACCCTCTAATAAAGCTTAATTTCTGTCATGATGACACATACACAACACTCTCCTATCCTTTACTAGTCTGTGTTATCTCTGTGACATGGGTAACAATATTTGTGATATTTTGTGAACGCCCTTTTATTTATGATGCAGGTACAAACATAATTTTGGATGAAACCTGATTTGGCAACTTGATGAGCAGCCACACCAACCTCTACTTTTTAAAGTGAATATTGATATTAATTAATTGAAACCTATATACATATTTATTTAAATTGTGCATCCTATTAGCCGTGCATCGTTTCAAATTCAAATTTTCAAATTTTAAATTCAAATTCAATTTTTTTTATTAGTCATTACACATATACAGATGTACAGTACAACGAAATGTTTCTCGTCACACATCCCAACTTGTCTGGAAGTTTGGGGTCAGAGCGCAGGGTCAGCCGCAGTACGGCGCCCCCTGGAGCAGACGGGGTTAAGGATCTTGCTCAAGGACCCAACAGTGTAGCGGAGCCCCAACCTTTGTGTTCCCAGCCCAATGCTCTACCCACTAGGCTACACTGTCCCTAAGGACGCATATAATGACGCATGATGATATAAGGTTTGATTTTTCGATTATAATGATGGACCAGAGGAAGACTAGTATATGTTGTTCTTTCACTACATAATAATAAAACATTTAGAAATGCAACAGTGATATTATTGACATTAGTTACTATTTGGATATAGATGTTATAAATTCACACCTGGAATTCCAGCATGGTTTTGTCTAGGTTGGACCTGAGCATGTAGCAGTAAGCTCCTAAACTGGTTCTTGGGTCGTCTGCGTCCTCCACGCTGCCCTGTGATCAGTAAATCAGAGTGAGTGACACACGAGCTGGAAGAGACACGCCGACGTGACGGATGGTTTTCACACTGCTACTACTTTTATTCTGACATCAGAGCAAGACACAGGTTTGTTGCCAAGGGAACAAAGGTTAAATCCAAAAATGAGAAATGGCCTGAGAGACAAGGGACCACACAAGCACATGAATGCACGCACACACACACACACACACACACACACACACACACACACACACACACACACACACACACACACAATGGATTCCTTAGATTGTAAAGCCTGGCGACACTAGCGGGGTGCTTGGAAGTTTTTTCAACGAGACTTTTTATAGGGTTTTGAATGATCTGAACGAACTGAATGTTCTTGTTTAAAACAGAAAACATAAATATGGCAATTTTGAAATCGTGTGTGTGTGTGTGCGTGCGTGCGTGTGTGCTTGCGTTTGTCTTTTGCCTGCAACAGACTGCCGACCTGTTCAGGTGTTTAGTGTCTGACCATCACTGCATAACCCCAGGCTTGAGTCTCAGTGGCGCCACCTTGCAAACATGCCAACACCAGCAGTGTCGACGTCTTTCTCGCGAGAGATCTAGTGATCTTGTTTGTATTTATTCATATTATTTTGTGTCATAAGATTATGAAGATAAACATTTAATTTTCAAAGCTCTGATTCGATCGGCGTCAAATC
This sequence comes from Hoplisoma paleatum, assembly GCA_028565875.1. Lineage (NCBI taxonomy): Eukaryota > Metazoa > Chordata > Actinopteri > Siluriformes > Callichthyidae > Hoplisoma > Hoplisoma paleatum. The sequence goes on from JAOTRQ010069428.1 coordinate 12,267, forward strand.
TGCTCCCACATAAAATTATTCTTCATGTTTGTGACCTTAATGGTGGCGTCACGGTGGCTGAGTGGTTACAGCACTGTCGCCTCACAGCAAGAAGTCCCGGGTTCGATCTGTCGATCCGGGTCGGGCTGGGGACTTTCTGTGCGGAGTTTACACATTCTCCCCGTGTCAGCGTGGGTTTCCTCCGGGTACTCCGGTTTCCTCCCACAGTCCAAAAACATGCACTAGGCCGATCGGAGATGTGTAATCGTCCAGTAGTCTCACAAGTTCCCACCACTTACTGGTGGTTGTCGTCAGGAAGGGCATCCGGACGGAAAACTCT
>JAOTRQ010069437.1:0-12582 GCA_028565875.1 Hoplisoma paleatum
TGTACAATAACATGATCACTTTTGTTTATGTATTCTAATGTTTACAGTTTCAATCAAACACTTTTGTTCTTTGTTAGGTAATTGTTTCTTTATTTTAGACCCACTGTCTCCATATGAGGACGTTGTTTTTTCCTAAAACGGCTTCATGTACAAAGACAAAATTTTATTTTTATGCTTGTTAGGTCCTACTAATCCCAAATAGCTGGACGAAATAAAAAACACACATCAGGGAAAAGTTTGGCTCTCAGGAGGATAAGGATCTTAAAAGGTTGTAAAGAAAGCAGACATTTTTTTAAGTGCCATAAATAAATAAAAAATAAAAAATGTAGTTTATGATAATAATACGTTTCAGAAAACATCCAGCGTTTTCTTACCAGAATGGTGGTGACGATAACAGTCTTGTTCTCCATACCCATTGTGTCGTTAGGAAAGAGGTCGGATTTAGTGACCACCATCTTGTCCACCTCTTTCCAATAGCCAATCTATAAGAGAGAAAATAATAATAATATTTTATATAAACCAGTAGTTACTGAATCTAACTCATTAAAATAACAATAATAATAATAATAGTTAAAAAGTTGTGAACAAACCTTAAGTTGGCTATAAAAACCTTGAAAATCCTGCTAATTATGCTAACTGTGCTAATCATGCTAACTATGTAAACAAGGCTAATCTTGCTAACTAAGTTAATCATGGGCTGATCATGCTAACGATGCTAATCAGGCAAAATCTTCTAATTATGTTAACAACGGCAATTTTTGTTCACTACACTAATCATGTTAACTGGGTTAACAAGACTAATCATGCTAACTATGCTAATCATTTTATGTAAGCAAGGCTAATCATGCTAACTAAGTTATTTATGCTAAGACGTTAACAAGACTAATCATGCTAACTATGCTAATTTTGTTAACAACGGCAATCGAGCTAACGATGCTAAAATCCTGCTAACCGCGCTAACTATGCAAATCATATTATGTAAGCAAGGCTAATCATGCTAACTAAGTTGATTGTGCTAAATATCTTAACAAGGCGAATTATTCAAACGACGCTAATTATGTTAACAATGGCAATTGTGCTAACGGTGCTAATCATACTATGTTAACAAGGCTAATCATGCAAACTATGCTAAATATATAAACAATGGCAATCATGCTAACGGTGCTAAAAATCCTGCTAACCATGCTAATCATACTATGTTACATACTATGTATTTAAGGCTAGTCATGCAAACTATGGAAATTATGGTAACAATGGCAATCATGCTAACTTTGATAACTATCCTAGTCATGCTAACAATGCTAATGCTCATCGCACTATTTAATATACAGTAGGGGGAAATATGCTAATGTGGCTAATTAGGGCAACACATAGAATCCACTATAATAAAGCTGTCTGGTGTCGTACCTTCACTGGACCGCTGTTTTTCAGCTCCATTATGTTGACGGAAAAGTTCACGCGCTTTCCATACTGGTCAAACTGGATATTTCCAGTCAGTCCGTCCACTCGAACCTGATCAAACCCAAAACGTACCAAAAGAACGTTCAGTTCAATTCTTAGATTTAAAAGTAATAAAAATCACCACTGAGCTTTTACATTGGAGATTAAATTGTCCTCATTTTAACCTGGAGTGTAAATGTGAAACACACACTAGGGGGCAGCAGTGAGCACATGAGTTACGATTTCTAGGGAGCAGTTTAGCGGACCTTCCGATCACAGGCACGGTTCTCTAAAGACCAGGACACTACTGTTCTAATTTGTAACCGGTTAAATGTGTAAGCCGAGGTTCTACTGTACTGGATTCAATCAGAAGGTCACAGGTTCCAGCTCCAGCACTGCCACTGTTGGGCCCTCGAGCGACTCTGTACAGTCACAGTAAAAAAAAAAAGTCTATTAGATACGTTGACATCCTGAACCGACCTGTTTGAGAGCGCGCTCGATCTCTACGCCCTGAGCCCACGGTACGGCCGGGTTGGCCAGGCAGTCCCCGTTGTTCCCACGGCGACTGATGTCGATCCTTTGCTTGTGCAGGAACCGGAACGCTTCGGTCATCACCTGCACCGCATCGTACGTCAGTGCGGACGTGTACTGCATGGGAGAGACCAGGAAAGAAAAGTCTCATTAGCATTCGTCAGGACAACAGAGAGACCGAAATGACAGCGTCACGTCGTTCCAGGAACCACTAAATAAGATTTAGGTTCGAGACCGAGATGCACGTGGGGTGTGAGGGTGGGGGGGCGAGGGGGGGGGTGTGGGGCGGCGTTCAGCGGCAGCATAAAACTCATCGTGGTTTACGAGCGGCTGTGGACATTTCAGATGCTGCGATACAAGTGTGTGTTGAACACAAATGAAGAGAAGCAGTTTTGAGTAGAGTCTGTTTACCACCAAACTGAAGCGTCACGTCCCATCTCTACTGGGGATAGTGTCCCTAGGTATTGTCCTTGGTTAGTATCCCTATGTCGTGTCCTTGCATAGTGTCCTCAGAAAGTGTTGCTTGGTCATGTCCCTAGGTAGCGTCCTTGTGTAATGGGTAGGTAGTGTTCTTGAGTAGTGTCCCTAGATAATGTCATAAGATAGTGGCCCTGGACAGTGTCCATGGGCAGTGTCCCTAGATAGTGTCACTAGGTAGTGTCCCTAAGTAGTGTCTTTGCGTAGTGTCCCTAGGTAGTGTCCTTGAGTATCTCTATACAATGTCCTTGGCTAGTGTCCCTAGGTAATGCCCTTTGATAGTGTCCCTAGATAGTGTTCCAATGCAGTGTCCATAGATAGTGTCCCTAGACAGTGTCCATACATAATGTATCTGGAGAGTGTCCCTAGGTAGTGTCCTTAGGTATCCATAGACAGTGTTCCAATGTAGTCCCTTGGATTGTGTCCCTGGGTAGTTTCTTTGGCTATCCCTAGATAGTATCCAAATGTACTGTCCCTAGGTAATGTCTATAGATAGTGTCCCTAGACAGTGTCCTTGCATAATGTCTTTAGGTAGTGTCGCTAGGTAGTGCCTTTGGGTATCCCTAGACAGTGTCCCTAAATAGTGTCCGCAGACAGTGTTTTTGCATAGTTTTTCCAAGTAGTGTTTGTCCATAGTGTCCCTAGGTAGTGTCACACTGTGGTGTCTCTACACCGTGTCCTTAGATAGTGTCCCTAGGTAGTGTCCTTGGGTATCCCTAGACAGTGTTTCAATGTAGTGTCTATAGATAGTGTCCATGGATAGTGTCCCAATGTAGTGTCTATAGTGTCCCAATGTAGGGTCTATAGATAGTGTCCCTAGATAGTGTCCCAATGTAGTGTCTATAGATAGTGTCCCTGGGTAGTGTCCCTACAAGTGCGTTTTCTTTGCCCTTACAGACCACAAGAGGGCAGCAGAGAGAATTTCCATTCACCCCATAATGACCCATTTAATCATGTAAACCAGGATGAAACTGTCTAGTGTGTCTTTAACTCCTGAATCTGGACTGTACGATCTCACTCACCTCCTCACACCAACAGATCAAAGTGAGGAAACGTTCTGCCGCTCCTCCTCTTACATGTTCTGTAACCGGCAGTTACTCCTCACTCACCCGGATCCTGCTGTCGGCCCCCGGGTACTCCTTTTCCTCCAGAGCCTCCCAACGCTGGTCAAATTTAGCAACAAGAGCTTCTTCAAAATCCACGATCTGAAATCCCGACACGTTGGCTCCTCCGTACTGAATCTTCGACAGATCGCCGTCCAGAAATCCCTGAACACACACAAACACACGCAGTGAACATGCTAATTGATGCTAACGGATGCTAACATGCTAACGGTACTCAAAGTGCGTCTGCTACGTTACTGAAAGTAGTTTTACTTTGAGTATTTATGCCACTATGTTTTTTTTTATATAAGAGGTCTGCTACTTGACTTTAAACTATGTAAGCATATTTACTGTTTATTTTTTTTTATTGGTCTTTATTTTGATTGATTTAGATAGCATGAACACACACGCACACACACACACACACACACACAATCGAATTCGGACTTTTGTGTTTATTCGTTACGAACATAGATCGGACGAATATCGATCAAACCTTCATTTACTTCTCTCACCTCCTTTGTTTACTTCTCTCACCTCCTTCATTTACTTCTAACACCTCCTTTATATACTTCTAACACCTCCTTCGTTTACTTCTCTCACCTCCTTCGTTTACTTCTAACACCTCCTTCGTTTACTTCTATTACCTCCTTCGTTTACTTCTCACACCTCCTTCGTTTACTTCTAACACCTCCTTCGTTTACTTCTAACACCTCCTTCGTTTACTTCTATCACCTCCTTCATTTACTTCTATCACCTCCTTCATTTACTTCTATCACCTCCTTCATTTACTTCTCTCACCTCCTTCGTTTACTTCTCTCACCTCCTTCGTTTACTTCTCTCACCTCCTTCATTTACTTCTCACACCTCCTTCATTTACTTCTCTCACCTCCTTCATTTACTTCTCTCACCTCCTTCGTTTACTTCTCTCACCTCCTTCATTTACTTCTCTCACCTCCTTCGTTTACTTCTCTCACCTCCTTTATATACTTCTCACACCTCCTTCATTTACTTCAATCACCTCCTTCATTTAGTTCTTTACAGAACTAAAATTTACATCATAACCATTTTCTGATTGTTCACACACACACACACACACACACACACACACACACACACACACACACTTATTTATTTACTAAACTCACAAAATTAGCGATGATGTAGTGGTAACCCTTCACGTGCCGTCCAATAGTGATGACCTGAGAAGACCAAACCAACATTATCACCCGGACAATCACATCTGTAGCTTCAGAAACATTGAAATCAGAAGTGAAGTTTCGGATCAGTTTTACTTAAATAATAATAATAATAATAATGATAAAAGTCCAGACTAATTTCCTGAATGCTCCCATGAGCGCGGCTGATAAGCTTTAAGGTTTTTTTTTTCTTTTATAATAAAAGAATGTTTTTCATCACCTGCTCCATGATGTCCTTCACTTTATCCTGCTCACAGTCCAGAATCACTCTCCGTTCTTTCTTGTTCTCCAGGTCCTGAAACAGTGAACGATACGCCTCGTCTTTCCTCTCGTCCTTCAGGTTGCCCACGTTTATTGCCGTCACTTGCCATTTCTTCTCAGCCGCCGTGTCCAACACCGCCTGCAGAGTGGACAGACCTACACACACACACACACTTATTTATTTACTAAACTCACAAAATAAGCGATGATGTAGTGGTAACCCTTCACGTGCCGTTCAATAGTGATGACCTGAGAAGACCAAAACAGCATTATCACCCGGAGATAATGGGCACACAGCGTAACACTACGTCGTGGACATCGTAGCATCGTCATGGCGACATTTTCCTAATGCAAATTCATTCTTTTTTTATTTCATTTCTTTCAAAGATCCTTACGAATCTAATCTAGTGGGGTCAAGCTTTGCGCTATCAGCCGTGACATTTAGGGGTCCAAATCCCGGTTCTGGTACACGACCACTGTTGGGTCCTTGAGCGAGACTCTTAAACCAGTCTGCACCAGTTCTATTCTTTTCTACAGTACGGGTCAAAAGTATAGACACACCTTCTCATCCAAATGATGTTCATGATTTATAATTCCTGACCCACGTTGTTCAGCCTTCAAGACCACGTCACATGACCTGTCCTCCACAATCACAGTCAGGACTGTTGGAGAACAGGACGGGACGCTTTTCGTGACGTGTGGTTGAGAGAACGCCAGCGTCATGCAAAGCTGTCATCAAAGAAGTTATATATATACAGTATATCAAATCAACTTTATTTATATAGCAATTTTTACAATAGACATTGCCTCAAAGCAACTTCACAAAATACAGGATTAACAGATGAGCAAACTGGATGAGGGCAACACATATTGACTGTTCAGCAGAGTGTCACCCAAGACTTACAAAATGCACTGATCGCAATGGGCCATGGCAACTAACAACTAATATAAGATCCCACAAAAACAAATGTTTGAATCATGATTCCGATGAAATTAATGTTAAAATTTCCTTTCATATTCAAGCTGTGGCCTGATGGTTAGAGAACTAGGTTGCCAGTTCCATTACAAGAGTCAACAGGTATCAACTGAAGTGCCCAGGGCAAGGCGCCTAAATGCTCAATGGTTGCCGTGATTAGGGTTGCCCACTTGTGCTCACTGCTGCCACATAGTGTGTGTTTACTAGTGTGTGGGAATGTATGTTTCATTTGGGTTGAATGACTTGGCTGAATGCGGAAGCATAACTACTGTGTCTAAAAAGCACAACAAGGAAAATTCTGAAGCATGCTGTTGATCAGATGTATTCAGTGAGTTCTTGCATTATAGTCCATCAAAGAAAGTTTTACAATTACTCCAACATTGGGTAAGAATATAGGGTGTAGGACCTCATCTTTATATCTGTAAGCAATCTGTTTATAATGTCAGAATCAGTTTGACCACCACCGAAGGTGTCCCAGTCTCACGGGAAACGTGGATTCTCCAGTTTTCCTTATTCAAACAAAACAAAGTTGATTTAGCATGTGTTTGCATAACAGAATCACTTTCTATGCCTTAACATTTTGTACTCGTTTAAAAAAAGCAACTATTATTTTTCATTAAAATAAGAAACAGCTTAGTATTCTTTTTAAAATAACCCATATTTTTGTGGGCAGTGTAAATAACTGAGAATAATCGTTTTATTTACTAGTGACCATTTATTAGGGATATTTTTATGGGACAATATGCTATTTTAATATAACGATGGCATTAGTTTTCACCGTTATGTGAAAACTAAAAATCATCGATATGGATCTTAATACAATTTTACAACAATAAGATCGTATTATTGATTGAAACATATTTAGAACAGTGTGAGTTGTTGATTTCCAATGCATATGCAATAAAATAATGCACGTCTTTTGGGAAATGTTTGATATGTAGCACTAAAATGGCGTACTGACAGAGTATTTGAATGTTTTGGATTGTAAAGGACAGGAAAACGATATAGATAATATTACGTACCATTACTGCTACATGAGGCAAAATTCATTTACCGTTATCGAACGAATCAGCATATCAGGTTTGGCCTACGTGATTCTAGATCTAATTTCGGAATCTGATAAAAACAAAAACTGGGTTAATAGTGCTTACTTGATCCGAGATCCCATTCTGTCCGTTTTATATAAAAGTCCCTTCGTTGTACCGACGAAGCGCAGACCCTCTCAGAAGAATTTCCATTTGTTAACCCGTTGAAAATCTTACAGGAACCTTGAAGGCACACGCGCAGATCACGTTATCGGGAACAAAGGATTCTGGGAGATGTAGTTAAAACATCCCTCTATGGACAAATAAGAACGTGGGTGGATCATAAAGCATCACACTACATTTAACAAAACCAAAGGACACGTTGCAGAAACGTGCGACAAAGCGACGATTTGATATTATATGAGGAACATACAGATAATACTGTACTTTCAACCTTGTGTATAGTGCATTATCACCAATTAAATAAAAGTTCGTTTTGCATCTCATTTAAATTGCTGAACAACTTTCTTTGACTTGTCATTTGATTTTCTGATGTGGAGGGATAAATTTAAAATAATTCATAGTTAAAATTCATAGTTAAAATTTTAATTTCTTGCTGTTTAAATTAATATAATTTTGAAATAATCAATCAATGTATTGTAAATAAATTGAATTACTGTAGCAGCTCATCAACATCGTCATCTACACTTTTTCATATTTAGATATAAATCAACTGTGTTTTAAACATATTTTTAGTTATACATAATGCCATGCACTACTATATGATATTTGGCCATTGTGTGGAGTTTTTTTTTAATGAAAGCAGGTGTGATAAAAATGAAAACATATGGGAAACATACATAAGATGAACATTTGTATTAGTTGTGGTCTGTATAAAACAATTCCAACATTTTCAAGATCATGATAATGAGAATACTGTGGTTAGTATAGAATAGAGTTACTTTATCAATCCCCGGAGGGAAATTGTGTTTACCACCAAACAAAGCTTAAGCGTCACTTTCGATCTCTACTAGTGTCCCTCTTGCCTTAATGAAAAAGTAAAATAAGGCAAGAAGAACACTAGTAGAGATCAAAAGTGATGCTCAAGCTTTGTTTGGCGGTAAACACAATGCTCTTATAGAACAAGACCGCATTCAGGTCTGATTCATTGACAGTAATTTATCTAAATCAAAGATAGGACCCTACTGCTTGGCCGAAGTTCTATTAGGCCAGGTTCAAACTTGCTTTCAGAACATACAGCAAAACATCCCATAAGGGTATGTCCTTAGCTCCATCCTTTACATGCTATTCAACCATGACTGTGCAACCACTTCCCATACGGACAATATCTAATTGATGTTCGCTGATTATTATTAATTTTTTTTATTTTTATTTTTTTTATATATATACTTTATTAATCCCCGAAGGGAAATTGCAGGTTTTCGCATATCCCAACTTTGTCTGGAAGTTGGGGTCAGAGCGCAGGGTCAGCCAATGTACAGCGCCCCTGGAGCAGACAGGGTTAAGGATCTTGCTACCCACTAGGCTACACCGTCCCTTACACCGTAGTGCTGGGTTGTATCAGTGGTGGAGATGAAGTGGCCTACAGGAAGGAGGTGGCCGGTGTGAGGACAACAATCTCACTCTAAACATGGACAAGACAAAGGAAGTGATAGTGGACATGAGGTTGAGGAAGAAGAGGAGACCTCATGATCTCATTGTTCATCCGAGAGCTCGAAGTGGAAATGATGAGCAGTTTAAAATACCTGGGCATCCACATAAGTGAGGACCTCACATGTGAGCCAATGGCCAAGTGAGGACCTCACATGGCCAATGAACACACACAGCTTGTTAAAAAGGCTTGACAGAGGCTGTACTTCCTGCAGAGACTGATGAAGTTTGAATTTCTACAGCTGCACCATCAAGAGCCTCCTTACCAGCTGCATCACCATAGGGTGACAGTGATGGCCCGGAAACGCTCCACTGAACTGAACACACAGAGCATTTATCATCTCCCATTCAACAAAAGTGACTCCTTTACAATACTATCTTTCCCCAACATGGACTGTTCACACTTCTGCCCTAAAGCCAGAGTTACAGAGTTGTAAAATGCAAAATAACCAGATAAAAGAACTCATTGTTCCCGACCGCAATAAGACTCTGGAACCTACCTCATAAGTATCTGTTAATGCGTTACTTACAATTCTGAATGTGCACTGCTCTGCCCAGAAATGTGAAATAGTCAAGTCAACTTTATTTATATAGCACTTTTTTAAAATAGACATTGTCCCAAAGCTACTTTACAAAATACAAGACCAACAGATACAGAAACCCCTGTTGTGCAAGCCGAGAGCGACTGTGGCAAGGAAAATCTCCCTGAAAGTAACAGGAAGAAACCTTGAGAGGAAACATATGCAACAGGGCCTACTCCTCTTGAATGGTTCTGAGGGAATCACATCAGACAGAAGCAGCAACTGCAGTTGCCAGACACAGCAAGGCTCATCCCTCTTGTTGGTTCATGAGGAAATCGTGACATCAGGTCGGAGCAGCAGTATTGGCACTTCAGTCCCAACTTTAATCCTTAACCTTGGTGGGTAAACAGGTTTCCATCAGAAAGCCCAGAAGGTAGAACAATAAAAATGTAGTTAATACTGTACAATTCTGGTTTACTAAAGCAGTTTATAGAAAGTTTTTAGATTCAAGCAAGTTTTAGACTTTCTAAGTATGTGGACTTACCGGATTTTATATCGCTTATCGTAAATGTAGCGCCTGTGTTTTTCATAAACTATTGACTGGTTGGACTAGGCTAACGTCCTACATGAAGGTAACGAAGGTAACAGTGTTTGTTTATTTTTTTTTATATCCAAAACCCCAGACTAAGGCACTAGAGCCCTCATAGCGAGACGACTGGCTAACATCTCGGTGACATAGTGTTAGGGATTGGTTAGGAACCAGAACACACACTGTAACAACCAGTCTGACAACGAGGATCTAGCTGATGTTTGTTTATTTATAGTAGGTGATACAGCGCCTCCGGTGGTGAGTTGGGGGGCACTGCGAACAGGATTGGCAGAGGGAGGCTTGGTTCCTGTTTGTGGCCAAGTGATTCTCCTTTGAGGAGGGAACAGCGCCTCCGGTGGTGAACAGCGGAACAATAGTGATCCGGAAGGCAGCTCAGACCGAGCTGACTTTGGTCTGCCAAAGTAATGGCGGGGCATCAGGGTCTTGGGGGATCTCGTACAAACACTGGAGAACTGAAACAAAAGAACAGAGGGACAAAGGAACGGTAGAACAAAAAGAAACAAGATCGGACTAACACTAGGGAGAAAAGGAGAACAAAATTGCAACAGGATTCAAAATAAACAAGGACACATCTTTTAAAGAACATATATTTTACTTACCTTTAGAATGGAGCCTGGGAGCTGGAATACGGGTAAGTACAACGACCATCTGGCGATGGCTGCGTTTGGGTCGCTTATTTACCTTACCAGGTGATTACTAACTAGTATCAGCTGCGGGTAATCAGCGGCACTTGCTGCTAGGCAACGTGAGAAAGCTAACACATAGTCGTAGAGCAAAGCACCAACCATCTCAGTTGCAAGTGTCCAATAGGTTTTCCCCACTCAGCGAGCCACCCGCTAAAAAGCCTGTTAACGTAAGTGCTCTGGTTATAGGAGATTCTCATTCTCAGATTCCCCCATAGAGAAACCAGCAACCATAGTCACTTGTATTCCGGGGTCTACGGCGTCTGACATTAGAGCAAATCTGAAAGAGCTGGCTAATGCTAATCGTAGATTCTTGAAGATTGTTATCCATGTCGGCACTAATGATGTTTTGTCTATGACAGTTTTATGTTACTGAGAATAACGTTAAAGAGGTGTAGCTAGGTCAATGTCTGAGGCAGTAGTGTGCTTTAGCCATTTACCAATTCAACCCAGTGGTGAAACCCACAGCAGGTTGTTGTCGCTGAACCGCTGGATGTCTAAATGGTGCTCAGAAAATTGCATTGATTTTGTAGATAATTGGTCCATCTTTGAAGGAAGGCCTGTTTTTTTAAGCGGAATGGTGTACACCGCACATCGGAGGGTGCTGCTTGCATTTCTTGCAGCATAAGTGACCGGCTTTACCATCGAGTTAGTTTAGTGGCAAATAGTGTTAAATGTAAACAAAAAGCCAAGACCAGGCAGCAGACAAACAGCCCTAATCAATTGCCACTGGATGTCACCTGGAATATAAAATTGGTCCACCTTTGAGGGAAAACCTGGTCTTTTGAAGCAGAATGGTGTCCACCCCACGAGGGAGTGTGCAGCTCGCATTTCATGCAGCATAGGTGACAGGCTTTACCATCAAGTTAGTGTAGTGGCAGATAGTGTAGTGGCTAAGTAAGCAACATGAATACCATAGTAAGGTTAAACTAAAGCTATGACTACTAAATATCAGATCACTTTCATGCAAAACAGTAATTGCAAATTAAATAATTACAGATAATTGTCTGAGTGCCCTGTGTTTAACTGAAACCTGGGTTAGACCTGATGAGTACCTAGGCTTAAATGAAGCATCTCCTCCTGGTTAGAGTTATGAGCATGTTAGGTATCTCTTGTTGCCTAGCAACGCCCATTTTGGGCGCCGCAAATTCTCCGCACCTGATCCAGGTTTGTAATCACCCGCAAGGTATATAAGCAACCCAAACAATCCATCCAGCGCCAGATGGTCGTTGTACATGCTTGTACTTCAACTCCAAGGTTCTAATCGAAAGCTAAGTAGATTTGTTTTTGCGCTTGTCCCTTTTTTTTTAGTAAACTGGACCAGCAAAATGCTTACCATCTGGTTCGTATCCGCGAGGGTGATGAGTGGAAGATGGCGTTTAACACCCCTCAGTTCGAGTATCTGGTCATTCCATTCGGCCTCACTAATGCCCCTGTTGTGATCCAATCCCTGGTTAACGACGTGTTAAGAGACTTAACACTTAGACTTAATCGTTTTGTGTTCGTGTATCTTGATGACATCCTGATTTTCTCCCGGTCCTTTGAGGAACACATTCGCCATGTCCGTCATGTCTTGACTCGTCTGCTGCAGAACAGACTGTTTGTCACAGCTGAGAAATGTTCTTTTCACGTTCAGTCCATCTCTTTTCTGGAGTTCATCATCCGCCTGGGCCAAGTAATGGCAGACCCTGAGAAGCTCCAGGCGGTTAAGGAATGGCTAACCCTCAAGAATCAAAGAGACCTGCGGTTCTTTGTGTTCGAGAATTTTTACCGGAGATTCATTCTGAATTACAGCCAGATCGCTCTCCCTCTCACCAATCTGACTTCTTTGAAAAGAGCCTTCTCCTGAGGTCCCTAGGCTGAGACAGCCTTCAGCCAACTAAAGGATCGGTTCACCTCCGCGCCCATATTCATTCAACCAGAACCCTCGCAACCATTCATTATGGAGGTCAAGTCAAGTCAAGTCAACTTTATTTATTTAGCGCTTTTTCCAATAGATTTTGTCTCCAAGCAACTTTACAAAATGCAGGATGAACAGAAACCCCTGTCGAGGAGAATTCCTAGAGAGGAACCAGACTCAACAGG
>JAOTRQ010069446.1:0-12582 GCA_028565875.1 Hoplisoma paleatum
ATGCAAACTCCGCACAGAAAGTCCCCAGCCCGACCCGAGGGATCGAACCCGGGACTTCTTGCTGTGAGGCGACAGTGTTATAACCACTCAGCCACCGTCCAACAAAATATGGTTGTAGCTTAATGGAACACTTGTAATCAAGCTGTTGTTGGCAGGTCCAAAATGAATCCTCAACTAAACAGACAAGATAATGTGGTATAATTCTTTATTGCTTATTGGATACATGGTGCTAAAATTGGAGCAGTGTTTGAATAAAGCTGGGACTCCTTTACTAGACTATAAGTGGGTAGTTTGCGGTTCGGGACGCAGCCTTGTTACAGGTTTAGCGTCTGTATAGCGACACCTATCGGGGAGGAAGTATTGCAGGAAGCTTGTCGTTTTCTTTTCTTTCTAGAAAAATCCCCGACACAATTAAAATTGAAATACTTACGATATGTACGCAGGATACGCAAATCCAATTAGATTACAGAGTAGTGATGCACCATAACCTATGACGAGATATACTGCAACAACGCCGATGACAGCTACAGAGGAAAGAAACAGGACACAAAGCATCACTGTACCGTCCGGAAAGGCATCACAAATGTCCCGAAAGTAAACAATCCTGATCACTTATAACAATCCGGATTCATTAAAAGGAAATCTTACATTTACATTCAGGCTGTATTTGTTTTAGTTTAATATATCTGGCAGTATTCGTGCCACATTGCGGAAATGGTGTGCGCACTTACCGACAGCGATATACGATCTGTTCACACCCGTTTTAGCTTCGATCTTCGCTAATGCGTCGGTCATGACATTTTTCTCATGAAGGAATTTATCAAATCTGCCCTTTAGATTCTGAGCCATGGTGCTGTTATGTCGCGTTGAGTGTGTCGCTTGGATCGATGGATTAAAGTTAACTAAGTACGACACCCCATGCGCAACGAATCGAATCGCCCGAGTGGCCGTTCGCAAACGAACCGATTCTGAAAGTGATTCTATGACTCGGCTCGACGCTTGAACCGAATCGCACTTTCTACAGCCCGAGTAGCCATTCTGAAAGTGATTCTATGACTCGGCTCGATGCTTGAACCGAATCGCACTTTCTACAGCCCGAGTGGCCGTTCGCAAACGAACCGGTTCTGAAAGTGATTCTATGACTCGGCTCGATGCTTGAACCGAATCTCACGCAGCATTCAGAGGAATCAGTGTGGAGCTGCTGAATGTTGTCATGTCATGGGGGTTGTTTGTTTGTTTGTTTGTTGAGATATTTTACACTTACACGTTACATTCGTGACGGAAAATTGTTTTTTATTACACAAAAGTAATCAACTCAAAAGTTTATCGTTCCATTATATAGAGTTTAAGTATACACACAATCAACTCACAAGTTTATTTTTTTCATCTTACTAAAACTGTACATATCGTAACGTTCTATGTAAATATAAATATGTTATCAAATGTATATAAATAAGTTCTTTCACTTTTATTTTACTCCCATGGATTTTTGTTGCGTGGTTTGGATATATCCAAACATACAATGTAAGTGAAATATAGAGAATAAAGAGAGAACATAATCAAATCATACATTGTTGTTTTAAAAGAGTTGACTCTTATTGTTAAGGTGAACCGATTGAAAAGACTCACTAAAAAAGATTCAGAATTCAAGAACCAAACTGATACAGCACAGATATACGCTTATGCTGACGTCACTACACAGTAACGGGCGTGAATTCATAGAAACCTTGTAAAATGATTTGTAGATATAAAGTATATAACGTATATAATTATTTTTTTTACACAGAAAGAATGACTAGAGCTCGAGCGACAGACCGCTGCTTTCATTTCCAAAACATTTAGGTTGTTATTGCTTGTTACCACTAGGTGGAAGCATCGTCTCCTTTTTCCATAGATCAGTAACAATACTGTATATGTAATAAGTAACCGGTCCGTGGTGCCAAAAATATTGGGACCAGCTGACCTGTAATGCGGAATAGAAATGTGGTATAAAAATGGTTAATTTGACGGACTGTTTAGTTACAACTGAAAAAAATGGTCCGATTTGTCTCGGAACTGTTGTTCGTTCTATTATGAGTGCGGTTTCTTATGCTTCAAGCTGATTGGCTGTTGCTTCGTGTCAATCATTTACATAATAAAGGATTGGCTGAAATATTGCCGTTAGTCTTTTTACTAG
This sequence comes from Hoplisoma paleatum, assembly GCA_028565875.1. NCBI lineage: Eukaryota > Metazoa > Chordata > Actinopteri > Siluriformes > Callichthyidae > Hoplisoma > Hoplisoma paleatum. Next base: position 2,177 of record JAOTRQ010069446.1, read on the forward strand.
ATGCTATTGGTCTACGTGATGCTGCACCCGCCCCTTAAAAAGTGTCCTCCTGTCGGGCAGTATTTTTAGCATGTTAGCTTAGCTGCGCAGTTATAAATGCATTGTGTAAACCCGCTTGACTATGAAGTGTTTTCCGATATATTGTTAAATATTTAGCTGAAAACGTTACACATGATGTATTTTTATCAGTATCGTTGTGGTTTAAGCTGAGTTAATATGGCACTTTGGTTGTACCCGGGTTGTTTGAGCAGTTCGGGATGATTGTTGTGTCCGTATTAAGATGGAGAATAAACGAGGAGAGATTCCGACCAGTGTACTGGATGATCTGTGCAGGTAACTGCTTACAGAGAACACACACACACACACACACACACACACACACACACACACGGTGCTGTTTATATTGTATGTGCAGGTGCATGCATTACTTATGATATATAAGTTAACATAAAGCTAAGTTTTCCCTTCATAGTTTTAAACGAGTGTGCAAAAGGTGTTATGACGTAACAACCTTAAAATTGCTAATAGTAACAGATATGAACTGTTCTGGTAAATGATTCCAATACAGTCTGTACTTCCATCTTAAATGTTCTAGTATTTTTTTTGCTAATAACACACTACAGTGTTTCCCTATCATACACATCAGAATTATGCAGATTCTTTACGTTTTAACACCTTTAGAAAAATAAAAAAATCACAGTTTAGCAAATCATTTGTTCTACTGGAAACAATGGCTTTCAAAATACAATGCAATGAACCCTAATAAAATGCTTTTGAACGAGACACGTAACCCTTCATTGATTCTCGGGTGTTGTGGCTAGGGCTGCCCACCGTGCCAGGCATGTGTGCTGACTCCTGCCCATTCGTTTGTGTTCATTTGTCTTCATTGGTGTATGTGTGTGTGTGTGTGTGTGTTAACCAATAAACCAATGTCTCGCCCTAAAGTAGTAAGATAAGATTGGATAATTCTTTATTAGTCCCACTAATACTTAAAAATTGTACATTTAAAGTATAGAAGAATGAGTTTTTAATTTCAGGGTGACACTAAAGAAAATGGTAAAGCAATGGTACAACAGTTATTTTACAATGATTTACATCCTTCATAAACTTTTTTTTTTGGTAGTCGCTTTATCCTGCACGTCCCAAGTGAAGAACGAGACAATGCTATCCGAGTTTGCTTCCAGATTGAGCTTGCCCATTGGTTTTACCTGGACTTTTATGTGCAGAACACACCAGGATTACCTCAGTGTGGGATAAGGGACTTCGCCAAAGCTGATATCCTTCTCTATTTGTCTTCACTTAAAACATTGTCCGTGTGTGTGTGTGACTTTGGCTTTCACTCCTAGCTTGTTTTTCTTGACTTTTCTTCTTTACTTTTTAATCACTGTCCATTCCTGCTTCCCTATGGTGAGGATGTTCAGAAAGTTTTAGATCAGTGGAAAGAATATAAGATGGGTGTTCCTACCTACGGTGCAATTATCCTAGACGAAACCCTTGACAATGTAAGTATCTTAACTAAAGCTTTCACTGTTTTCAGAGGAATACAAATCTCTTTAAGGTTTTGTTTTCTGTGTAGGCTTTACTCGTGCAAGGTTATCTAGCTAAATCCGGATGGGGTTTTCCTAAAGGAAAAGTAAATGAAGAGGAAGCACCACATGATTGTGCTGTAAGAGAGGTAGTGCAAGCCAGCAGAGACTTGTTTATTATATATATTATATAAGTGTGTCTGTGTGTAGGGGGGGGATTTATCTTAACATTCACAAACAACTGGATTTTGTAAATGTTTTTGTTAATTCTGTTTCATGTTATACATCTGCTTAAGGTTTTGGAAGAGACTGGCTTTGATATCCGAAATCGGATCTGCAAAGACACTTTTATTGAGCAGAAAATCACAGAACAGCTTGCAAGGCTGTACATAATACCTGGTGTTCCAAAGGAGACCAAGTTTAACCCCAAAACCCGGAAAGAAATCAGGGTACAGTCATTTCGAATAGAATGTCTTTATTTGTGATTACACATACACAGAATACAAAAAAATCTTTTCTCTTGCTATTTAGCAACAGATCATCGGTGGGTCCACAAAATTTAATGAATGTCATTACTGTATACATTTTAATTACATTCACTACTGTGTAACTGTTGATAACAGTAAGTACAAATATGATAAATATTGTTAAATCAGCCAGATTTCATTTGGCTTCTTATTTTTATTAGAACATTGAGTGGTTTTCTGTCGACAAACTGCCGTGCCATAGAAATGACATGACGCCTAAATCCAAGCTTGGCCTCGCTCCTAACAAATTCTTCATGGTTATACCTTTTATGAGGTATCTTTTTTGATCTTTTATTTTTGCATCTGTTACACCATGTGTTCTTTATTGTCTCCTACGGTAGCGTACTATTTCTGCACTAATTCCCTTACAGACAGCTCAAGGAATGGATATCTAAGCATAAACTGGAATCAACTAGCAGTGATGAAGATATTATGTCTAATGGTAACACTCCATGCAAGACTTTTCGGTAAGTTCGAATATTTGGTTTAGTCTTGAGCGACTTCATTAACCAAATGTATGAATTTACTTGTCAGAATTGCTTTGATGTTTGTGAGCATGAATGTAATTGTGTCACTTGAGTAATTTTAAATATGTTGCAAGCAGATGTATGATCATTAGGCAATTTTTCGTAATCTTTGTGAGTGTAAATAAATGTTGTTGAAGCCACTGACGCAGCCCAATAACACAATGTTTTTATTTGTCTTTGACCCACTGCACACAGTGTCTGTTTCTTCCCTCCAAACATGCAAAGTTTTGATTGGTCTGAAGACAAAACACATCCATCCCAGATGACCTTGACTTATTGTCTTCTTTTGGCTTCTTTTTTGCACTCAAAAGTTTTAGGCACTATAAAGAAGTCTATTGTAGTTCTTGAAGAGGTTTGCCAAAGTAATTCTTTGCCTATGAGGTTTTATCAACTATTGATGAATGATTTTTATTTGATGCAGCATTAGTGTTTACCTGTAGACGCGCTGGCAATCCATTAAATTCCATGATTGTACCAAATTATGATTAAACCAAATCATGATTGCATGCATGATTGACCACTTTTATATTTATTGTAACTTTTATATGTACTGTGGACTTTTACTGTAACTCTACGTTTATTGTGTATCTATTTTACTGAAATATGCAACTCTTTTCTAGTTCTCGACCGAGGCGCTCACATGTGCTAGAGGACTCGCCTCTGGGAGATTGCTTGACAAAGCACAAGCAACTGAAAACTTTTGGACAACCAGGTCAATGTGAGGACGTTCTTAAAGTCAAGGTCAGTGTTTAATCCATGTATAGTTTTAAGCAATCATACAAATATGTACTTTTGTGCATTTAAGTATGTCTAACGTATTTTGAACAAGTTAAATCTTTGTCATTTTGGTTTCACATGCATGCTCATGCTGTCTGCATCTGGCTACAGTATAAATAAGTTTCTAAAAAGACACCAACTAAAGGGTTTTGCTAGAGATGGGAGTGAAGAATGCACCCATTTTAAAATACACAAAACATTCAAAAACTTTTTTCTACCACTTTCTAGAGGGTTGCTGTGATCTGTGGTATCAAACCTATTTTACACTAAACCTTTTGTAGCTGCTTTCTTGAGAAGTTGACTTAAACAAGCTTTTCCATGTGCAGAAGATTAGATTAAGGGTTTTACGTAAGGACCCAACAGTGACAATACCAGGCAAAAGACTATAAAAAGGGCGATCAATCAATAGAACAATCAATATGTACATATTAGAGTTTGGTATAATCCTAATCCTGTTATTTATATTGTTAATTTTAATTTAGTTGTATATTATATTACTTTCTTGAGGTAACCTGAACATTAGTGCTGCTGCTATTCCATGATACGGATCATTTTAAACTACAGACATGTATACCATTATTACAGTATCCTGTATTCCTTAAATTTGTACAGATTAACTGCAATAATCATCGTTTCTTTAGAATCAAAATGTGAAATGCAACGGAAAGAAGCAGCTAGAGTTTTCAATTGTGAAGAAAAGGACAAATGACTTTAATAATCAGCAGGTACATGTTTTCTTTCAGTGCCTTAACAGTTACATAAACCAGGAAATGTAAATTGTGCTTTGTAAATGAAAACTATTTTGTAAAAACTATTCTGTAGAAAGAAGAGAAAAAGCTTCAGCCAAGAAGACTGCAAGACAACTTTGATGCTGGTATGTCTGGGGATTCCTGTATTGACCTAAACATAGGTGTCACTACATTACTACATTTACTTACATAAATAGCCACAGATGCTTAGACAATCTTTCTACTTATTTTACTGATTCGTAGTTTTGTAAACAGATATGTTCATGTTAATTATGTGGCACTATTTCTAGTTGTATTCTGTTCCAGATGCTGAGAGAGAAACGCACATTGTAAATGGACGATCAGATTCTTGCTACGGTGATTATGAGCAAACGTTTTCCTCAAAGTCCTTCCTCAACTTTAAATTTGATCATGAAGCAATCATGCAGTCATGCTTCAACTTTTGACTACCTTTTTGAGTTTTTAAATGCACCTTATGTTGGTGCTCAAGCTTTTCTGGCAAACCTACGCGAGCAAAGTAGGTTTTTTGGAATACTTTGGGATACTTTTCTTTGGAGCAATATGACGTACAATGAGCTATCTATATTTTTTCATTCGTGGTCATTTTAGACTGGTCATTTAAATAGCAGTAAAATGTAAAAGATGTCTTTAATTCTGCCTTTCTGTATTTCTCGTTACTGTCTGCTTCAAATGTTTGAGCTTACATAATGCTGCTTACTTGTTGGGTTTTAACCAATAACTGTAACACACAGCTTGTACTGGACAGTAACGTTTTATATAGAAACGATTCTATCTCTAAGAAAACCCTTTGAGCTGTGTTCAGCTATTTCGGGGGACTTCACATTGTGTGTGTTCCTCCATGCTTTTGGCGTTCTCATGTCGCCATGAAAACACTTAACCACTGGATACTCTAGACAGTATTTTTATATATTGTTCATAATTTATCACTGCAGTTGATCAGACTTGACGCATGCAAGGATATTTAGGTTGCAAATGTTGCAAATTTCTTTTAGACCCATAACTAACTGTCATTTATCTACAGACCCACAGCTTTTCTTCAAAATATAAAACCTATTACTGATGTTGCCCGAAATGTAGCTTTAAACTAAATTATTACAAACCAGTAAATTTGCAGGGTCCGTCTATTACAGCTGGTAACTATTTTGGAGGTTCTAGTGATCCTGGCTTTGCATTACAGGTTGTATTACTTGCACATTTCCCCGAGCTATATGGTTTATTGCCATTTGTGCTAATAAAGGATGCAGCTCAAGATTTATGCAACTGGGTTTATTCTTTGGATTTAGTGTTTGGTTAGATATTGACAGAACTCAATAGAAGACTTTTGTAACAATTATTTTAAATGCAAAAATTGTTTTTTTTAACAGTGCATCATACAAGTTTTGCTAGTATAAATAGCCAAAACTTTACCATTCCCTTTTAGAGGATTATTTTCCATGAATTAAAAAATGGTAACAACCTGAATGCTACATGATGCTATATTTTAATCTTCGCCAGCAATGTTGTCGTTCAGACGAACTTCCCGCTGCAGTGTCTGTGAAGAAAGCAACATCTTTTAATCTTAAATGTGAATTTGTTTTCCAAGTGTCAGTTACATTGTTTTAACGAAGCAGGTATAATTTAGTCATGATTGATATACTGCTGGGAATTTTAAGTGTTGTCTTGCATGTTTATTATTATAATTTTTTTTATTTGTTTTCTCTATATAGCAGCACTGACATTTTCTGAATTTCGTGTGGATCATCATAGTTGGCTCTGTTTTATATAGATATATATTTTTTGAGTCTTTATTTCTTTAATAAAGCTTTTATGTGGTGTTTTGGCAGTTTTTACAGCAGCTTGTTTTCGCGTCGTCATACCTCGTGTGAAAAAATGAACTTATTTTAATAAAACAAAGTCAAATGTAACAAAGAAAGATTCATTATTGTTTAAAATAAGGGTTTGGTTAGGGTTAGGATGAATGCAGTTTTTAACAGGTGGTGGCCTCTGTTGCTGCACTGCAAGACGTAATAGAACAATAAAATAAATCATAGTGAATTGAAATTTATGTGATAGATCATTTGGCATAAATGTGACACCCCCCACTCCACCTCCTAAAGCAAAGGCAGTCAATCAGTAAAGAGAATCCAGATGGAGCTAATGAGACGAAGGAATGTACTTAGTACCATGAGACTTAAGTGGAAATGTGGTTACCAGCTAAGGACACCATGTAGATTCCAAACCATACGTTTAAAATTCTTCACCCTAACATTGTTGCTTATTTTCCCATTATTGTGTTGTTTATATGACATCACAAAGCCAGGATGAGATAAATCACCTGTAAGCGCTTCACTTATTTTTGAACGCTTTGAATCAATCAAGTGTCAATGTTCTATGTATGAATCCCAAACATTCTCAAACAAAAAGTTTCAGGTATTATCAGTGCCTTTGTTTTGTAATTGGTTACCTAGTTTGAGGTGTGTGTGTTTGGGTTTTGCATGAAGTGCACAAAACATCAGGTGTGTTAAAGACAGTCCAGATGGAGCTAATGAGATGAAGGAATGTACTTGGTACCTTGAGATGGTCCTTGATTGGTGCTTTACCTGGGGGGCCAGTCTTAAAGACTCCACCCCAGGTGACAGTACCTAAAAGAACAAGATCTCAGTGTTTTAAGTGAATGAGGCTTTTATGGGAGATTCACTGTGGATCGACATGATGTTAAAGCTTTTCATCGGTCTCCTCCTGGTCCAAACTCAGGTGCTGGGTGACACCTCGTCTACAACAGGTAAAGAACATGTTAAATATGGATGTACGTTTTAAAATGTGTTTTAACCAGGTGACACCTATCCTAAGCATAGCTGTTAGGTTTTATCTATTTATTTTTAAAATCTTTTAAATCATTAGTCAGTTAAATATGTTACTAATACAATGTAATTAAATATGTTGTATTAATTATATAGATAACCGAATAGAGAAGTTGCACAATGATGAGAGATCAATGACAAGGACACACACACACACACAATCACTACACTAGCATTGGATCAGGAGGTTTGTCAAAGTATTTTGCATTTAAGATTGATTTCATTTCTATAGACTGTGAGCTCTATTGTAGCTTCCAGTTTTTGGATGCCATTTAATGACTTAAAATGAATAAATAAAATGATTTTTAATTCTGTTCACATTGAAGTCTGAGCACATTTCCCACAGAAATAACTGGCACCCGTGAGCATAATGATGTTGATACTGGATTTGCACATATTTGCACAATAAATGCTAGGACATGTTTCATATCGTTTTTATTTTACAATAGCACATTTATGTCTGAATTCTAATTCATGTGCCAAAACATGAAAGTAAACCTTAAAACTGAACCCCTTCCATTAAAGAATGGAATCATCATGCCACTGGTGCAATGGACTGATGCATTTGAATCTCATGAGTATTTCACTGATGAACTGGGCACATTGCAAGAACTCTACTGTTTTTTTTCTTATCGTATGAAATGAGGTTCTACTAGTATCTTACTTATTCAGCTTACCTTTGTTGTCAAATCTGTTTTATCTCACAACTGGTAAAAACATTGTCAGTTTCTGTGTTTCTGCTTGACTGGTTTACCTTATCTGGACTTGTACCAGCATCGAATTAATCTTTTTACAGGCCATTCAAGTATGAAGCATGTGTACTGGACTGTATTTTGGCTTCACTTTCCACCATACCACTAAAAAAACCATGGTTATTATTATTTTCACATTATTTATTCATTGTACTTCATGGGACAGTGTAGCCTAGTGGGTTGCGCGTTGTGCTGGGAACCCAAAGGTTGGGGGTTCAAATCCAGGCTCTGCTACACGGCCACTGTTGGGTCCTTGAGCAAGGCCCTTAACCCTGTCTGCTCCAGGGGGCGCCGTATTGCGGCTGACCCTGCGCTCTGACCCCAACCTCCAGACTGGGATATGCTGGAGAAACATTAAATAAAATTTGAATTTGATTATTACACATTTAGTCCTTCTAGTGTGTTTGTTTGGTGGCACACAATTCAATTCTGCAACCAAAATAAAGTCAATGTGCATTAAATCCACAAAAAGAAGAAACAGTACGTGTCTTAAGTGCTAGTGCTTAAATCAATCGTTTCCAAATCTGCCCGAGTGATTATCTACATGCGATTGTTAAACGTTTTTATATACGCTGCCACCTGAGGGAAGGAAGAAAACTGGTTTTCAGCTTTCACCATGACACGCAGGAACCACTTCACATTACCTGCAGCTCTGATTACGCAAAGTAGACAGTACACCCCACCACTGAACATGTCTTACATTATATATCACAATACAAACATCGAAATAGAACATCCAGACCTCCCTAACATAGAAGCATCCACGATAAGCTAAGCGTTGATCATAATACGTGAACTTTGTGGATCTTTGATCAACGAATTGATTTACATTTTCAGCATTCAGCATAATGTCCCTCTGAGAGATCAATAAAGTCTCTACCTATCATAGAAAAATAACCATGACGACACTTGATGGAGGGACACTAAGGTGACATCATTTTGGACTTCAACCTGTGACCACAACAACGACGAGCCTGTTCCCGTTACGTTGTAATGACCTAAATGAGCTAAAGTCGCTTTGTTTTCAGAAATGATTAATCCACTTTGTGATGTTCCAAATGAAAAGCACTGATTTCTCATCACAGCACAAACAGACTTGATCGTCAAATAAAGCAAATGAAGCCATTTTATAAAAACCGACATCAAATAAAATCCACCTACGACTGTTAACTGGAAACAGACATCACCGACCGAGCTAAAATCTACAACAACGACAATCGTGAATAAAACCGAAAGGTAAACACAAATGCAACCGAACCCTTCTGAAACACACTGCCCTCTAGCGGTGTGGCGACGAATTACGTGCATATTACAACGTATTTGGAAAAAAACGATGACGCAAACGATGTCTTGCATTGGGTGGAGGTAGAATTATTAATTAATTATAATTATATTCAGTTTCTTGTTGCTTTGAAAGAATCTCACACACACACACACACACACACACACACACACACACACACAATTCACACTAATATGAAGTAGAATGTACATAGACTGGAATCTTCCCTATGCACAGGTATAAATACACATATAACTATAGTTTATATTTAACTATATATTAATTTTATACTAATTAAGTTAGTTGTTGGTTCATGTTTGCAGATTTTTAGTGCATCTCGAGGTTTTGCAGCTGCAATCTGTGCAATGACCCAATTCATCTATCAGTTAAGTTGTTGATGTCTAACCCTTTTGTTTGTTTGTTTGTTTGCACAGTTCATGTGTGCTTGCAGCTCGCCACACCTTCACCCAGATCCAGGATTGAAACTCACCAGGTCTCCTGGTTGCTGAACTTCTTGGTGATGACTTTTCCCAGCTCCAGTCCGAGTCGATCAGCGACTTTCTGGGACAGATCGTGGTGAGAGCTGCCGCTGAACAACACGATGTTCGGCATGTCGAACGTGCAGAAACAAAAGCCTTTAAAAAGACTTTAGCGCCGATCTGATGCGCCTTTTCCGCAGTGCACAAGGTCCGGTCGAGTTCAAGCCAGATACAACTGCGCATGCGCACTGCGCACGCCACTAAAGCATGGCGAGAAGGCGCCAAAAAGGAAGTGACGTCGTCATGGACGCCGAGAAGGCGCTCGATAAAAGACTTTTTAAATATAAAAATGAACTATAGATCATTTAAAAATACACTAATTACAAACGTCACCACTCAAATAAGTACTGTATGCTATTCTAAAGCTTAACCAGGCACTGTAGCCATTACCCCATATACGTATCTTTATTACTTTCTGTTTTATCTTTATTTATCTATATTACCCTGTTAAATTAACTATTGAACCCCATCCGTTCATTCATTATCTAGTGTTACCAGCGCTTAATTGCGTCTCATGATCGAACACACACTGGGTGAATACAGTAAACACCTGAACAGGTCGGCCGTCTGTTGCAAGCTAAAGTGACAAAACAGGACAATCTCGGTACCTCCAATTAACCTGACTGCATGTCTTAAGGCGGTGGGAGGAAAATTGAGTACTGAGTACTTCGTTTATTATAGTGGTGCATGTACTAGTGTGTGTATACACCCCATATCTGTGTGTCCGTGTCGTACTAGTGTGTGTATACACCCCATATCTGTGTGTCCGTGTCTGTTAATGTGTGATTGGATAAGAGTGTGTGTGTGTGTGTGTGTGTGTGTGTGTGTGTGTGTGTGTGTGTGTGTGTGTGTGTGTGTGTGTGTGT
>JAOTRQ010069457.1:0-12581 GCA_028565875.1 Hoplisoma paleatum
ACACACACACACACACACACACACACACACACACACACACACTCACACACACACACACACACACACACACACACACATTATTTCGGCTACTTTATACACCATTAGCAGCGCGCAGCAGAAACAATTAAATTCAGTAAATGTGCTCCTTGTATTTTGTCTCCACTGGGTGTATAAGATTATAATTAGTGTTTACATAAAAATAAAAACAACAACTTATTATACAAGTAAAACCCAAATCTACTAACATAACGCACTGAAACCAATAAGAATAAGCAGCGAAGGTTGTGTTTTATTTATCAGATGCAGCCGCTGATTTGCATCTCTCAGCGGTGAGTCTGTAGCATGAGCAGCGTGTCGTCCTGTAAATGTGGCCCGGAAAAATCTTTCCTCCAGCAAGTAACACGTTCCGCTCTGCAGGGGGTCGCGTGAGTGACACCGACGCTCCGAGTTTACAAAGTCTGTTAGCATTAAAATCATTTCAGAACAATTAAAGTTTACCTGCTGGGCACAAACAACCTCCTGCTGACTGCAGCTTTATTTAAACACAAGCTTTATTAGAACCTTGTTGAACGTTTGGCAGGTTCACATCTGACATTTAAATCTTAAACTCGAGTCTATCGAGACGTCAAGAACTGGAATCATCACCTGAAGATTTATAGTCATGCATCCAGGTCATAATGTACGCGTCGCCATAAAATAATTCATCGCCATGGCAATAGAAGGCATCAAGTTTCCGAAGGTTCTGTCGTGTGTGTGTTCATTTCAGATGATCGATATTGAACAACGAATGTCGTAATCGGATCATAAATAAACCATCCTAAACATCGAGGCACCGTTATATACAGTACATAGAGTGAATACTGTCATTACCTTATCGGATGGTTGTTGTGCGCCCTCTTGTGGTCCGCGCCATCTCAACAGGTAGTCAAAACATTTTGACGGTGCACGATGGGCGACGCCGGGCTGTTTCATGGCGACGTCCATCCGACGGAGACGTTCGGCTCGGTTCGTTCATTGCTGCCCTCTAGTGTGTGTTCACTAGTGTGTGCCGATGTATGCTTCACTGCACAAACTGACATAAAAGCAGAGGATGTTTTTCCTTGCCACAGTCGCCATCAGCTCGCTCAATAGGCTTCTTTTTCTTGGTTTTTGTAAAGCTGCTTTGTTACGAGGTCTGTTGTAAAAAAGAAAAAGAAAAACACTATACGAATAAAATATTTTCGTCCTTTAAGTTCTCAATTTAGCTTCCAATAATTCAGTCCCCCGTCCACCAGGTTCGCCACCTCTGATTTGTAAACATCTTTTATGTAAACACCACGTAAACACGTCATTCCATGTCGTTTCTTTAGAACGGCGCTATGCTTCTTCACACATAGGGAATTCATCCTCCGTGTTTGATACAATCCATGCAGTGAGACACACGTTTGAACACACCAGTGAACACACACTAGGGGGCGGTGGTGAGCACACATGTCCGGATCATTGAGCAGCCCGGCATTAACCACGGTTCCCGTCAAGCAGCTATGGGGGGAAGATTCGTTGCTTCATTCAAGCGCGAGAGAGAGAGAGAGAGAGAGAGAGAGAGAGAGAGAGAGAGAGAGAGAGAGAGTGGCGAGAGAGAGAGAGACACACACAGAGAGAGACAGAGAGAGAGAGAGAGGCTTTAAGAGCGAGGGAGAGACAGAGAGAGACAGAGAGAGAGAGACAGAGACAGAGAGAGAGACAGAGAGAGAGAGACCAAGAGAATAAGAACCGACACAGAGAATAAGAGACGACTGAAGTAAGAAGCCCGAGAGCATTTAATGGAAATGACCTTAGGGATGATGATGAGAAATGAAAAGGGGCTTTCAGATGCCCAGACCGCTGACATTTTGAGCCGAAGATCTTTCTTAAGTTCCTGATGAGGGCGCTGATGAAGATTTCTTTCTGTCACTTGGCGAATTCAATCACGGCGGGTCAAACCCATCGGCTCCGTCACCAGAGAGGCGTCATGTCCATATGGACCATTTCCTCCACACACAGCACATCCAGGATTCTTCTGTTCTTCTGAATGATTTGTGGTGATTTTTCACAAAAAAAAAAATTCTGTTGTGCTTTGATGACAGCTTTGCGCCACAAAGCAGCAGCCAATCAGTGGCAAGGACAGATGAAGGGCGCTCTTCCGATTGGCCGGCATTGCTCGGAAACTCGCTGGTCGTTGGATAAATGACACGATATCTTTCCTGCCGTGGATGAGCTGTGAGCCAAGATGCCAAGATGCCAAAGTGCCAAAGATCTTTGTGACCGGAAGGTGTGAGTAAACAATAAGGAAGAAAGGCCAACGTTTTATTGTTGTGTTTTTAACACGTCTACAGGGACAAAAAGGCACTTTAATTTACTACTCCGGGGGCCATGCGTGCATTAACCGGTTTACCAAACATCTGTATGAGAAGAAAAACACCTTGTAACTCGAACTCAAACCTGAAAGATGCTTTATTGGCATAACATATAAGGAAGTTCGTATTGCCAAACTAACTATCTAACAGTAACAGGAACAAAATAATAATTTAAAGAATATTTACTAATACAAGACTCAAATAGAATGACAATAAAACAGTGCAAACGGTAACAAGACATTTACCACGAGTGTGATGTCATGAGCATTCGTCGTGTATCCTTGTAACGCAACGACACTCAGAATCGAATCCTTTTGAGTTTCATGGTGTCTGTTTTTTTTACTCCTCCTTTATATTGAAACCCCGCGGTGGTCCTGGTGTGACTGTGTTTAAGAGAAACAGACAGGTCCTGGAAGTGTGAGACAGACAGTGACGAGCGGGTTTGAATGCAGACTTGTGGACTCATTACGTGACCTTGTCAGCAGCAGCTGATTCTCCTCGGAGGCTTGTGAGTTTTTTTTTTTTCTTTTTCTCAGAGATGTTTCTGCTGTCGCGGCTCTTACAGCCTGAACGTTCGTCCACGAGAATCTTCTGAGCTTTTGCTTTCACAGTCATGGATAACGTCTCTCCACGGACACCACACACACACACACACACACACACACACACACACACACACACACACAGATGGGAGAGAGGCAGCCGAGTAGAACTCATCCGCCAGAGCGACGAGGCAAAGCAGAAACAACCTCGAGAATCGAAAAATACAAGTCGTGTCACACAGCAGGGAGGAAAAGACAATTTTCTACACAGTGGCAAAAAAAACTAACAAAAACAAACCATAAGCAAGTTAATTAGAAACTTTAATGATGTGAGTGTTAATTAAAAATGTAATGCACACACACACACACACACACACACACACACACACACACACACACACACACACACACTGGACTGATGGGATATTTCTCTCTAGATTACTTTGTCATAAATCTTCCTCTTTGTATCATCCAGGTTCTAAATACCGGATTGTTGTAGGTCAATAATTAAAGTTGTGTTAACAGTATTTTCAGTCATTAGCAGACTTGCAGTACTATAACAATCAACTGTACAGTGGGTAAAGCGTCATGCTCAAGGGTCCAACAGCAACATCCTCGCATTGGTGGGTTTCGAACTGGTAATCCTTTTACTAGATCACTAGTTCCATAACGCACTAGGCTACATCTTGTCAATTAATACTTATACTGTCTCGACGCTTTGCTTCTATAGTTCTGTGTAGCGTGAGGTAATTCACCACCACAACACTAGGGGGTGTCGAGTTTCTGAGGGTTCCGTCGCGTTTCTGTTTGTGTTCATGCTCCAGTTTTAACGACACACATACAACATAATATAAATATAATACATACATACAATATAGTTACACACACTAGGGGGCAGCGGTGAGCACACATACAATATAATATAAATAATACATAATTACAATATAATTACACACACTAGGGGCAGCGGTGTGCACACAAACAATATAATATAAACATAATACATACATACAATATAATTACACACTCTAGGGGGCAGCAGTGAGCACACATACCCTGTATGGATTTGCAGCCCTATTTTAGCCACGCCGTCCGAGGAGCAGTTTCAGGGGGTTCGGTGCCTCTCGGAATCGAACCGGCAACCTTCCGATTCAAAGTTCTCTAACCACCAGGACATGAATCCATTATTTTTGATCTGGAATTTGTGTTTTTATTTCTTTTTTTTATTCGCAGCCTCGCCGCGGAAAGTTTCGGTAAAAGCAGTGATCGAAATTCAAGCTCACGTTCTCATCTTCATTCAACCACCGAACGGCAAAATCGACGGAGGCTCGTGTCCGGCGCCGGAGGAGTGCGCATGCATTCATTATGTTAGCGCAAATGCTAACGGACGCGCTTATCTCTGCTGTCTCTTATCAGTGAAGCATTGTGGGTCATATAACCGGTGAGTAGCGCTAGTGACTCTCAATCAGTGACAGAAACAAAGGCTTCCTAAATTGGGGTCACGGACAGGTTCAGATGTCCTCTAATGCCCCCCCCCCACTATCCCCGCCTCGTGCCCCCCGGGTGCAACTGGTAAATATCACAGACGGAAAAGGAGGCAACCGATCTACGTCTTAGTATAGAAAACGAAATAAAGTCCTGCTAGGCTGTCACAGTTATCTGGAGCCATGCTGACCGCAGTGCATCGTCGGAGCTTTGGAATTGGGTGTGGGAGAGGATTCATAGAGCCAACATGGCCGTTTATGTCTGTTCAGCAGCCGACAGAGTAAATACTCAGTATTGTATTTAAGTATTAGCAAACTTGCTGGGGGGCTCGGCGGCTCTGTGGTCTCGGGTTCGAATCCCAGGTAAGATGCTGTGAGGCTTTTTGTGTGGAGTTTGCACGTCCTGTTCTCTCTTGCTGGTATAAATTATAATGAGTTGCCATGCCAACACAACTCTCCATGAATGACTTCCCTTTTTTCTTATATTATTATTATTAGATTTTATTAACTGATTAGCCACATTGTACCTAAAACCGTAAAAAAAGACCAAACTATAAATCCTAGAATGTTCTAGTGGGCCTCGTATGTTCTCGCCTCATTGGCCTGCTTTGTAAAAAAGTTTAGACACTCCCTGGTTTAATGCATGTTGTTGGTCTGTGGGAGGAAAACACATGAGGAATGAGACATGAGGAGAACCCCTGTAACAGCTCGTATTCCTCCATCAGACCAGGAATTATTCCCGGTCTAATGAAAAGAGCGACGTATAAAGCGGGAGGATTTTTTATATCGGCGTTTATGAGGCCGTGAGTGAAGCGTTTTATACGCCGCTGATAAAACGACAGCGAGGATCAGACGAGGATTCAGCAGAACTCGTAATCTGTAGACATTTATATCATTGATTTCGTTTCACTGGGTGCAGATCGGTTCCACGCCCGCGAGAGCTTATTTATTTTTTCGGGAGATTTAAAGCCGTGTAATCCGTGATGTTTGGCACGCCGGCACACAAAAGCATGATCTCGTCACGCCGCCTGTTAGTTGGGGGGGTATATTAGACAGCGCAGGATCATTTTATCCTTACAGTCTATAAACGAAGACGTTTATGATTTTAAACTGACTCATTAACCTCTGTCAGTTTTTACCTTTTTTTAAAAAGAATTTGTGTGTGTGTGTGTGTGTGTGTGTGTGTGTGTGTGTGTGTGTGTGTGTGTGTGTGTGTGCGTGTGCAATATCACTAATGAGTCTCCAGCGCCTTAAAAAGTCAGCGGTGAAGCTTCTGAATAAATAAAGAACCGAGTTTCGTTTTAAAAGCCGTTTCACTCCGTGGTGCTTCATCGTAATCTCACGAACATTAAAATGAGACGATAATGAGACGACTCGGAGTTTAAAACAAAAACCTCGAGACGATCATTGCTGAGCATTTTAATGAGAAGCCTGTTGGCAGGAGGGCATCAGAAGTGACGTTCAGATTGAGTAAAATGATGGATTATCCTGAACACTCGGATCTTCTGTCTGGGGTTTTACAGATGAGTTCAGTTTTATTTTAATCCCAATCCTACACTGACCTTAATCCTGACCCCAACTCTAGCCCTGACTACTACACTAATTCAATCCTAAATCTTCACCATTACCCCACCATGACCATGACCCTAATCCTATTCATAACCATAATCCCATTTTACACTTTCACCATAACCATAATCCTAATCTCTACCCCAACCATAACCTTACCATAACCATATTCCCAATGATAATCCAAACTCTTAATCTTAACCATAACCCTAATCCCAACCCTAACCTTACCATAACCCTAATACTAACCATAACCCTAATCCCAACCCTAACCTCACCATAACCCTAATACTAATCCTAACCTCATCATAACCCTAATCCCAACCCTAACCTCACCATAACCCTAATACTAATCCTAACCTCATTCTCATCATAACCATATTAAACCCTAAAGCTCTTTAAAACTCTCCATGTTTTTTTGGTTTGAGGGTTTTAATAACTAATAGAATGAATCCTCGATCGACTCTCACAGATGTTTAGTGGTCAGATCATGTTGGGTTCTTCAGTATCGAGGATGCGACTTCATTCAGATCTGATTCGTCAAGCAAACAAGTAACTCGATTAACATCTTACAATCACAAAAACAGACAGAACGATCGAAGCCTTCTGCACCTCGGCACCACATCCACTCTCGTTTATCTAAATACAAAACAAATCGTGTTTGTGTGTGTGTATGTGTGTGTGTGTGTGTGTGTGTGTGTGTGTGTGTGTGTTTCGTAGCAAGGTTTGTAATTACACTAATTAGATTTCTGATTACTGACTGTGCCGGTGGGGAAAGCGAACACAGCACGGCTTAAAAGTACAAATCGGCCTTTACGGCAAAATCCCGCTTTAATGTTTTATTAAATAATAAAAAACAAATAGAACTGATTTAACTGAGGCCAAAAACACCAGGAAAAAGAATTTCGTGGTACCCGACTCGTAAAAAGATTTCGTTTAGCTGTGGAAAATGAAGCGAATGAAAAGTGTCTGGTGTAATAAGATTAGAAGTTTCTCTGTGATACGGATTATTGGATCTATAAATAAAGTCGTAAACACGACGCAGGTTTTTTTTTTTATTTGTACAGATTTGTAGGCGACGACTTTCTAAATGACGGATTATTATTCATCATAAATGCTTTGTGTAATGGCTCCTGACCCCAACCATAATCCTAATCTAACCCCAAACTAATCCCGAACACTGCACTACCCTAAACCCTAAACTCTAAACCCACACTAACCCTAACTAACCTATCTATCTCCCTACCCTAGCCTTAACCCCGACTCCAACCTTAACCTAATCCCATATAATGCATATCTTTACACCAAACCTTATCGTTGATCCCTACCTTAACCCCAACCCGAACCTTAATCTAATCCCAATCCCTAACCTAACCAGAGTTAAAACTATAGTGGATATCAAACCTCAGTATTGATTGGTGCTACTGTTGGATCCTTCAGCAAGGCCCTTAATCTTTATTGCTCAGACTATGTACATGAACTTTACTGTAACCATAACCCTAACCATAATCCCTACCCTAACTCATTATATCCATAATCCCAACCCTAATCCCAACCCTAACTCATTATAACCATAAACCCAACCATAATCCCTACCCTAACTCATTATAACCATAAACCCAACCATAATCCCTACCCTAACTCATTATATCCATAATCCCAACCCTAACTCATTATAACCATAAACCCAACCATAATCCCAACCCTAACTCATTATAACCATAAACCCAACCATAATCCCAACCCTAACTCATTATAACCATAATCCCAACCCTAACTCATTATAACCACAATCCCAACTCATTATAACCCTAATCCAACCTTAACTCACCATAACCCTAATTCTCAATCTTAACCATAATCCTAATTCCAACCTAAACCTTCACCACAACCCTGATCTTTCCCATGAACAAACATAACCTTAACTAAAACTTGAATGAATAACAACGCGGGACGATACACAAAATGAAGTGTATCGACGTGCTCCATGGAAACATCGGTGTCATTTGCGTGTCTGATGTTCCACACAGTGTGGAAAGTCCGCGTGGTACTTTGGCGTTTGTGCGTCGTCAGCAGTCATCGTCGTCTCGCTTGTTGTGATTCACTTTGTAGAAATTCTACAAATGTTTTTTTCGGTTGTTTGATAGTCGACGTTACAGAGATGCAAAAGTAACCAATGACATTTTTGTATCGAGTAAGGAGAACCGTTTCCCATCGTGAGAATGTGAATGCTGGTGATCTTGCTGCTCGGTTGATAATGCATCACTTGCTCAGTTCACCTGAGATTCTCTCTTTTAATAAAAACTCAGCTCGATCCGTCTCGACATTGCTCTTTAATTGAGGGGGGTGTTGCACATTAAATCCGCTTTTATTCACCTGTTACACATAATATCGACACGACTGTATTTTTAACTCTCCCACAATTCTCTCTGTCGCCCCTTCATTATCCACTCAGATCTGGTTTGGTGAGCTGCTGTACCGGATGGAAGCGGAATTAAAGCCACATTAATATCAGGATCGTGTCTGTCGTTTCAAGCGTGAAACTCGGTGATGCACGACACGGCTCCCCCTGCAGGAGCGTCTGTGCTAGTGCTGCTGCTTCTGATTCGGTTTAATAAGGAACCGAGTTCATACGAGTCGGAGTCGGTAAAATGAATCGGTTCAGTCGATTCCTCTGAATCAGTCGCTCATCTACCGAAGCGTCATCGTACTTAAATTGGAAAATAAAATCAGCACGTCGAGACGCCACCTAGAGGATTTTATACAGAACGGTAGTCGATGGAGACGCCACGTCGTTCACGGTTTAATCTTCTGATATTTTATAAATATGTATTACATTCGCTCAAGGTTTGGATGTAAGGCCGGTTCATGTCATCATTCGTCTCTGATTTAATTTAGTTTAAAATATCCTAACGTGAATGGCATCGTGGGTGGAGTGTATCGTTTACTGCCGGCTTCATTTCTAATCGATGGTCTGAGAACGTGCATGTAATTCAATATCAGTTTGATGCTTTGTTTTAATCTCGAGTCTAATCCTGACACGTACAGACCTCGTACTTTCTGGAACAGGAGGATCGCAGATCTTATTTCAATCACCAATATAGAATTATAGTTTTATTTATTTACATCGACTATTCATCGTTCTATTTCATTTAAACAACATTTATAAACCATTTGAATAAAACAATTCCTTGCTGATTGCTGGACAGTAACAACAACGTTTAACAAGTTTAATACGTGTTTATAAGTTTAATGTGTATTTATAAAATATCTGAAGAATAAAATGTAAAAAATATTTTGTTTTAATCAACATGCAGTTCGATTGTGGAATTTATATCCATAAATAAATGATTGGATTCTGATTGTGACGTCAGGCTGACAGCAGTCGATCAGGTCTGGTTAGATGAAAACCTCTCGTTGGTGTCGTATTGATCCCGGCAGCAAAATATTTCAAAGCATCGGGTGATGTTGTGCAATTTTCATCCGCTGGATCTGATTCATATCGTCTCACAGTCAAGGAGAGGAAGTGACATCGATGTTGCAATAGAATTATCGATTAGTAGCTCTGGAGCCAAACTGAGATTCTATCAGGTTGGAAAATAAATCTGATCATAAAAACCACACAGATGTTTCGGTAACAGCTGGAGAACCGATTTAATACAATCTGTGTGGTTTAAGTTACTGCACGGTTTCACACATCATTTGGTACATCATGCACGTATGTGTGTGTGTGTGTGTGTGTGTGTGTGTGTGTGTGTGTGTGTGTGTGTGTGTAATATACCCATTACCAATCCTCTTACTTATAAACTTAAAGCCGTCACAAACATATCCACCGTAGCAAAGCTAATTTACGCTAATCATTCATGTAATTACTTATCAGCCATTTGAATAAACAAATCCAACAAAGTTTTATTGTTTGTTTTTCTTTATTTGGATTTTAACATCATCTTTAACGTCATAATTTGGGTTAGATTCATGACACACACACACACACACACACACACACACACTTTACTCGAGTACGAGTAAAGTTACTAATTGACAAACCTACTTGAGTAATTGGTTTGTAGATTAGTAACTCGGTTTAAATGGATTTGGTCCTCGTGTCTGTGTTGGTTTCCTCCCGCAGTCCAAACACATGCATACAGGGTAATTGGAGATACTGCAATTGTCCTGTGTGTGTGTGTACATAGTAGAGTTATACGATCTTGGACGATGTCGTTCGTTTATTTCGTTTCTTCTTCGAGGGGTTCGACAGCTGCTTCAGAATCGCTGCATAAACACAAATGTAAAAAATGACTTTACCACTAATGAAATGATTGTGTGTTCAGAAATATTCAGAAACTTTAAAAATAAATAATATCACAAATCGTGTGATATTAAAGTGAAATAAAGTGTTCAGATTGAAGTGAAGACACGAGAAGAAGCTGCTTTACCTTCCAGCTCTGGATGAGTCTTAGCCAGATTCCCATCATGCACTGCAGAGTACTGGAGCTCCTCACTGCCTCCAGGACCTGAGTTAATAGTTACATTAATTATATATTAAACATACACATCGTGGAATTATTATAAAGTTAATTAATAAAGTTCTATTTGCATTATGAACACTGAGAACATTTACAGTAAAAATATAAACTTTTAAAGACTAAATATGAACATTTATATTAGAAATACGAACTTTTATAGTAGAAATATGAACATTTATAGTAAAACTATGAACTTTTATAGTAGAAATATAAACTTTTATAATAGAACTAATAACTTTTAAAATATAAACATGAATTTTGATAATACAAACAAACTTTTATACAAAAATAGTAGAAATAGAAATATGAATTTTTAAAGTAGAAATTTTTAAAGAATAAATTAGAACTTATATAGTAGAAACATAAACTTTTATAGTAAAACTGTGAACCTGTATAGTAGAAATATAAATTTTTATGGTAAAAATATAAATATGAATTTTTATAGTAGAAATATGAAGTTTTATAGTAAAATTAATAACTTTTACAGTAGCTCTATGAAACGAAGCAGCTTTGAGATACTGAACATGAAAGATTTTATGTTCCTTCTCTTTAAAACTGATTCGTGATCGAGTCTCTAACAAACAGAGAACAAAAATAAAAAATATCCCACGTAAAGTGAAGAGGTTCTTACAGAATTAGAATCTCATTTATAACTGTATATCAGTATTGAAATGATTCCAGATGTTGGTGTGCAGATCCTCACGTGTTACACAGACCACGATGTAACGGTGTCTGTCCTTCAGTAAACTACTGACTGGATCGCTGCTCTTCTCCATCCTCATCAGGTTCACCAGCTCGCCGTTCTGCTCCATCAACTCCACGTGATCTACACACAAAAAAACATCAACATCATCATCCACATAGTTTCCCTTTCTGACACAATCCTCCCTATTTATCCGGACTCGGGACCGGCACTACCACGCACAGGTTTGTACATCCTAGTGGCCAAGTGGCCATTTTTCTGAAAATAATCTCTGACTGCACAGTTTCGGATTCATAAACGGACAAAAGTCAGCATAGCGTTTTATGACCCGGACTGGTTCACCGAAGGGGAATCGAACCCAGGACCATCTCACTGCGACGTGACAGTGTCATCCGACCTGAAGATCCTTAACATCCGGAATATTAATCATGGGTCGAGTTCAAATATAATATTTTTAGCCATCCAGGCAGAACATTATGACCACCTCCGTGGACAGAAGCAGAAGCACCTTGGTCGCCCATAACCCTGACCCTAACGTCTCTGATAGTCACTGACCCCTGCCGACCAGAAGTTCCTCGTCCATTTCTCCTGGATAAAATGTCCACTTGCTGTCTAGTATATCCCTCCCACTAACAGGCATCGTGATAAAGAAAGCCGGTTCAGTTCTCTTTCACCTGTCCGTGCTCAGAACGTGTATATAGAGTAAACGTCTACGATCACCTCACGTACTACAGGGCGCGCCGGTTTCCTCCCCACAGTCCAAAGACATGACTGTGTTTGATTTGACGTGTGTAACGAATGAGCTTCACCTGTCGTGACGTTAATAAATAAATAAATGAAATAATAATTTGGAAATGAGAAACCTTGTTGATCCAGATGACACTTTTCTTTCAGGCAGTGAAGGAAATTTACAATCCTACAGTTCAGGTTGAAAAGCGTCACACGTCCCTCTAATGAGAATAAATAAATAAAAATACACACAGGATCAGTCAATCACAACATCACGGTCCAAAATGTTGATATCATTCTACAATCAGGACCCTTTTTTGAGAAGAATTTAAGACGACGCTGTTCGTCTGAGCTAACAAGCTAACAAGCTAACTGCTAATGGAGTGTCAAATCTGTTATAGCTAAACTGAAAATACTGAAATTTTAACGTTAACCGACTTCCAGACCAAACGTTTAGCAAATTTAATATGTATAAAATATCTGCAGTCGTGTTTCCATCGACGACAGTTCTGTATTAAATCCTCTAGGTGGCGTCTCGACTCGCTGCACAGAAACAAGACTGAAGAGATTTTTTTTTTTTTTTACTTTAAGTACGATGACGCTTCGGTAGATGAGCGACTGATTCAGAGGAATCGACTGAACCGATTCGTTTG
>JAOTRQ010069476.1:0-23135 GCA_028565875.1 Hoplisoma paleatum
GTGGTACAGGCGCTGACGGGCCTTCTTCGCCAGTGCGGTGGTGTGGCAAGACCATGATAGGTCTTCCGAGATGTGAATTCCCAATCTCTAACATTTTATTTTAAAATGTAATTTAATTTTGGTTATTACCTCAGAAGATGCATTTCTTTTCAGCTAATTTTCAAACAAACATTATTTGTCTTTATAATTTAATCCATTTAATTGTATTTAATATCAATATAATTTAGTTAAAAGGTGAGAGATTCTAGCAATTACAGTGCTTTTTCATGCATGTTAGTCAGCTCATTATCTGTTAAAATTTGTATTTTCTTCATTCAATACCTCTACTGGAGCCTAGTCAGCCTTGTGGTGTGTCTGATTTTTTTTTATTTTTTTTATTTTAAGTCTGATCCATCTCTATGGTTTCTCTTAAATAAAAAAGCAGGCACTTGTAGAAATAACCTAATTTCTGCACTGACCATATTAATTTTATTTTTCTATTTTTTGCTGACATTTAAATTAATGTGGTTTTAATAAACATTTTACCATTTCTTAGGTTCTCTGCACTGGATCATGTTCCTTGGTGTGGTGGAAGACAAACAAAGCATTTTTTGATGCTGAGGTTTATGGGATGTAGTGTCATCAGCACTGACTATGGTTAAGGCTGCTTTGCTATTGTTTCAAGTCATTAATATTTTAGTAAAAGCAGGTACAATGTCTGTTTAGAGGAGTCAGCAATGTACCCCGCAGGAGGTGGGAAATAATTTGGAACCTTCACTTTACTAGTCTTCAGCAAATGCTTTGCATATTTTACTGTAGCATCCTACCATTTGCATTTTTGATGCACAGCTAATTGTTTAGAAGTTTGGGATCAAAGTTTGAGGCTCACCCCAGCATTGAGATTTGTGTACTTATTTTCTTGTGTTATTTTCTTGTGTTTGCAGAGCAGAGCTTGATGGTGGAGAGTTGCCCTCTTTGCACCACAAACGACACTGCATCCAGACAGATTGGCTTTATCCTTTTTCTGGCATTGTTCATGTGGTCATGCTCCCCGCATCGGGATTCAATATTCTGATTAGGAGAGCAGTTGCGTTGTCACCTCTAGAGGAAGCAACCAACATACAATCTTGCTCTTCCTATTTCACTATCCTTAGTTCTTAGTTAAAATGAGTCAGCACTTGCCGTGCTCTTTTCCGTTTGTCATTTGAAATGAATTCCTGAGTAATGCAAAGAAGGTCAAAGAAATAATAACACACAATTAGCTTAAACTGGACAATGCATAATGTGTCTTTTTGTATTAAAAACTGAAAAAGCTAATTCTCATAAATTCTCATAAATCAGAATCCTTAGCAATTAATTGGTTTTAAATTAAAACAATGGGGGGAAAAGCCCAATAGAGATGTATGTGATTGCTTTCAGGGTGGATTTGACATTTATTTCACACACACTTTTTCATGTCATGGTGCACTTTGATGACTTTTTACCAAATCACTCAATCTAAGAGTCTTTTCATGTGAACATGGCCTAATAGTTAAATCCATGTTCCCAGCTGTGCCACCAGGACTGGTCTGTAGCATTAAAGCATTAAAGACATACATGGTGGGCCAATTATGGTGCAGCTGCACACTGCTAAATAATACAAAATATTTTGTTTTAACTTTTAACATTTGATGTATGTGTTGCTGTCTAGCTACACATGAAACCCCACTCCACATGCACTTGAAATTAAAATTACTTTTGTGGAGAAGAGACACCAACAGCAAATGAGTGACAATGTATGATTAAGATCAGCTAATTATGATGATGCAGCTGCCAGTCAACATATCAAAAAAAAAAGCAAAAGCAAAAAGCTTTGGTACAAGAAAAAAAGAAAAGCTGTTGGAAGTTTATTTTTTGAACAGTAATAGATACTGCCAGATGCCAGAACACAGTTATTAGCCAGCTCTTGCACACATTGACTACGTTCGCGTTTGTTTGGGTATACTTTCTAAATATTGGACAGTGTTGTTAATAATAGTGGTTGGCATAAAATTACACATTTTAGTCAGTATGGTCTGCAGTACAAAAAATAGTTTTTGTTGTTTATTGTTTTTTTGGGGGGATTTTAAAGTCAAACACTTGCTTGCTATGAGGTGACAGTGCTACCCACTTAGCCACCATTTCACATTTGTTATTCAAAGAATGTTACATAAGCTGGACTGATTATCGAGCATGTAATGTGTCTGGCAGAAAACAGATCACTCCAAACATTGCATGTAATGCAATCAAGTATATGTCAAGATATGTAGCATATATCTTTAGGCTGCCTCACCCTAACGGGAGTTACAACAGAACATAGACTTTGTATGTTTCTGTAACTTTATTTGTAACTTTAAATCTCAGATATTGAACAACAAATTCTCAAATGAAGCTAGTTTTGTTGTATGGTTATTTACTTATTTGCTCCAGCTGACATAATTTTAAAACCACAGTCTTGTTTAGGGCTAAGTCTGCATGCCTGTTCCCCTTACACTTCTAAAACTTAAATAAATTTACTAAAAAAATAACACCAAATCCCTAAAATGTACAATAAATAACTATAATTTAAATTAAATGAGAAATTATTAAACAAATAAAGGTGAAAACACACAATATAGACTAATAATAAACTAATTGGTAGTCTTTTGGTAGTCTAGACTCTCTCATGAAGTACACATTATACCTATTTCCAATTTCAGCTTTCCTTTCCCACAAGGTTACAAATGAGTTAGATGTACCATTACTCGAGTGCAGAGACCATTTGATGAAACACATAAATGCATCAAGGCATAAACACGCAAACTGTTTGGCCATTAGTTGCTCAGAGGCAGGTCTCTTCCCACCAGCTCATATCCATCATTGAAAAATGGTGTCCAGTACAGTGTTATGCCTGCTTCAGTGTGCGTGGGGAGCAGAGAAATGTTTTCTCTTCAATTAATGATGCTCATCCTGTCAGCCCTGCATGTTAGAGTATGTGTATGCATGTATGTGAGTGGATATTGATAAACTCTCAATTCAGTGAGAATTGCAATGACCTGCTGACTAGCCCCACAGGATATTACTTAACATGTTTTATTATTTTGCACTTTCAAGACTTTGGTTTAAACTATGGGGCAGCTAGGATGTAACATCTTCATGACTCTCAAACCTCCCAATACCAAGAATGTATTACAAAAGATACTAGGTATCTTCTAAAAGAGGGCACATCAAAAACAAATGATGTTTTGCAAAGAAATAGCTTAACGTTTACTACATTTCAGTTTTTTTTATTGAACAGATACTGAAGTAAGATATTCAGTGTCCAGTATACTGGACATTTGTAATTAAGGGCATAGACTCCGCATGGGGTTGACCAATTCATATATTTATTACTACTAATACAAGTCATTTATCACAGGAGATTGAAGGAAAACCAGAGTACCCCCCTCAAAGTAAACCCATGTGGACACAGGGAGAACATACAAACTCCACACAGAAAGCCCCCGGGCTGACCTGTGAATCGAATATGGGACTTCTTGCTGTGAGGCACCATGCCACCCTTGTTTCAAACAACTCAATTATTTGTTTATCATGCTTTAAGTTACCTCTCACTTGTGGCTTGTCTTTAGACGTTCTTACTACACTCAACACAGCAATCACGATCATCTAGTAACTGAAACACAGCCTTTACTGTAAAGTCTAAATAGACATGAGAATATAAGTGTACCACAAAATCTTTAAAAAGCAATCGATCATTATATATGCACGTATACTCGCAATACAATGAATGGCAAATTTAGAAAGATTCTATAGACTAATTCTAAATGTCCATATAACTGAACATACAGTGCTGCTTAAAAGTTTGTGAACCACCCAAACATGGTTAATGTTTTCTAAAGAAAAAATATAATAATCATCTGAAATCCGACCCTCAAATTGTAAAACAGATTTTTCTAAAAAGGGACACAAAGAAAAAACTAATATTTTTCATCATATTTTTAATAAAGTAATTTTATCTCTCAAAAAATTGAAAATATTCCAAGTGCAAAAGTATGTGAACTCATTTAGTTATTGGTTGTGGCACCTCCTATTCCAGCCATGACTTCAAAAAAACGTCTTCTGTAACAACAAATGAGTGTCTTACATCTGTTTTGGGGATTTTTGTCCACTCCTCCTTGCATAACTCGGCCAGTTGAGAGAAGTTAGAGGGACACCTGGCATGTACAGCCGACTTCAAGTCTTGCGACTGGACCAATCTAGTGAATCTTCTTTCTCTTGAGCCATTCCCTGGTAGATTTGCTGGAACTCTTTGGGTCGTTGTCTTGGATAATCCATTTACATCCCAGCCTTAACTCTCTGACTGATGGCAGGAAATTTTGGTCAAGAATTTTTTGATAGTCCTTGGAATTCATGGTTCCCTGGATAACATGGAGTCGCCCAGGTCCGGAGGCAGAAAAGCAGGCCAAAACTTTCACATTACCACCATGCTTCATAGGAGGAGGTTCTTCTCTTTATATGCGGTGTTGACTTTTCTCCAATCACCTGTGATTGTGATCAAATCAATTAAATTTTGGACTCATATGTTCAGAGAATGGACTTCCAGAGAGTGCCTGGTTTGTCCAAGTGCTCTGGCAAAGTTTAAACATTCTTTCTTAAAAGTAGAGGCTTCCTTTCTAATAACTCTTCCATGAATGTTATGTCAATTGACATTTCAACTGACTGTAACACATGTACATTTATCCTAGATGCTGACAGAAAGGGCGGCAACTCTCTGGAGCTGATGCATAAGTTGGCCTTTACCAACATTATTATATTTCTGGTGCTTTTTGGTGAAAGTTTTGATGGCCGTCTGGGCAGAGTTGCAGTGATGCTGAGTGTCCTGCATTTCTAAATGATTTGTCTTACAGTGGATGGATGAAGCTGGAATTTTGTAAGCTGGAGATGGTCTTGTAACTTGTCCCAAACTCATGGGCTGTCACCACCTTTTTCCTGAGGTCCTCAGATGCCTCATTTCCAGCATTCAGCATTGTTGATCTGTTCTGCATGCTTTGACACAACAGTAGTTTGGTTGCTTTCTTTTCCCTTTTAATCAAAACCTTTCCTAAGGATGTCTCATTTGATTGGTCTGCTTAATTAGAGTCCATTTACTTTTGCACATTCTATGTTTCATGTAGTCTGCTTGCAACTCACACATTTCCCTTAAAGCAAGTAAATGGAATTGATCAACATTTTCATATAGTTTTCATATAACAGTTATGATAACAAAATTAAAAAAAAAAATCACGTAAAGAAAGATCTCATGTATTTCACAAACTTTCAAGCAGCACTGTAGATAATTTGCTTGAAATTTGTGAATTTCAATTGTTGGTTATTATTATTTTTCTGTATCACTATACGACTAAAATGACAAAGACTTTTCAATGTGGAATAATAAAGAATATTTTATGTTTGTCACAATGGTGTGTAGGGGAGGGGGCATCTTTCTCACATGCTGCCATTTTCAGGACTATTTACAACAACCAATCAAAACAAAAAGTACTTGACCAACCCATAGAAAGCTGTAGCAGCAGACAGGTGCATAGACAGAGAACACTGGACAGGGGTGAATGGATGAAGAACATGGGGCTGGAGCACACTGCAGCTCACTCATACATAAAACAAAATGGGTAACAAGCATAAGATAAGAAACAAAACTATATTACCTGTATTAGCTATAATTACTACTTTACGTGAATGAATGTAAGTACGAGTGTAACCCGACCAATCGCATCTCGAAACCTAGTTGACAAGCCTGTGCCATCACATTGCACCAGCGACACTAAAGGTAACAACTAGCTAATTCGCACAATCTGGCAATAATCTGCACATTCTCCTATGACTTAGGTCACAAGCGAATCACAGTGAGTGTGAGTGAATCACAGCTAACAAAACACTCAGTACAGACATAAACAGCGTCATGTCTGGAAACTTAAAAACGGTGCGTTATCACTGAAACCATACATTTACTTTGGTAACCCCGAATGGACCTGGAGTTAGGGCACCGAACCTTACATCTTTAGAGGACAAAGAGCAGGACAGAATACTAGACAAGATAAATGGCATGCCTAAACAGTTTGCACAAAAACAAGATTGAATATAAACCTTGGTGGGACCACCCCCACAGACTTGGATCTAGGGCACCGGAACTTACATCAATGGCATGCTAGGCAGGTTATCTCTTACTTGGACAAAGACACTGGACAGGTGGTGCTGCAGTAAACAGATGCATAGATAGAGACCCTGGACAGGAAGTGCTACAGCACACAGGTGTTGCTTGTTCATCCACACGATATGCAAGGATCGCGAGCCTGCAGTGTGTACTTAACAAATCTTTTGAATACACTGGAAATCACCATAAGTTGAGTAGGCATTACCTTGTTCGGCAATTTGATGAGAAAAGCATGTGGTCAAGTATTAAATGTATGTTATAGTAGATCTCTTATATAATATAACAAGCTAATTTCAATACACAATTCATTAAATCATTTAAAGGATTTTTACAAAACATTACTCTATTAATTTCACTTGCTAGATTGCTAAAAATAAAGTAGGTTCGTTGAAGGCTGCATGTTTTAAGGCTAGTGTTTGCATTTACATGCAGAAAGGAATTGTTGTATAGGGATGCAATGCATAAGTTAGTGGCAGTATTGATTAAACAAGCATGGTAAAGGTCTAAAACGTGAAAGGACAGTTAACTCATGTTTTCTGTGCAATTTCTTCACTCAGGCTTAGATTCTGTATTATTACCAGATATATAACAGAGATTGTGCAAGGTCAAAACATAATTGGTTTTGATTTTATGAAGATGTCTTGAATCTTCCTGATTTTGTATGGGAGAAACCAGTATGATTTAGTCTGGAGGATGATCTGAAGGAGGAAATAGCATAATAATTGTTGCCTGCATAGTAGAAGGAAAAGCAATGGTAGGCTATGACCTTACCAAGAGTGTGGGTGTAAATGGTAAATAAAAGTGGCCCTGGTAGGAACCAGTAACTTTAATATTGGAGAGAGTGATAAAATAATGTGATTTACTTGTATTGTTACAAATGTTATAGAAAGGTTCGAAAGGTCAAGAAGAATAAGAACATATGATAGTTTGGCTGCTTTAGCTACATGAAGCTCTTCAACAACGGTCTTAAAACTAGCCTGATATGGAGCTTGGAGGTTGTTAAGCAGCATGCTTAAGAATTTGTTGAAAGAAAAGTAAGGAATAAAGCTGGTTTGTAGTTCACATTTAAAGAGACAAGTGTTTGTTTGTTTTTTTTTTTTTACGATGCGAGATCTTGTTTTAATTTAGATAGGAGATTACATATGCGTTCTAAAAAGCTGTAGTTACAACACCTGATGTCAGGGAACTGGAGGTGATGGATGAAAAGGCTGGATCTTGTGTCTATGAGGATGGTAGTTAGTATGGGGTCAAGTCTCAGACATTGCTAAATGAGAGGAGCTTTGCAACCTCATCAGTGTTGAGTAGTGTAAAGCTGATAAACATATTCATAGGTTGAAGTTCAGCTAGATGTGTGTCAGTTGAGGGCATGTCAGTAAGAGAGAATGATTGATTTTGTCAGTCTTGTTCTGACTAAATGCTGCAAAGCGATGAGAAAGGCAGATTGGAGAGATGGAAGGTTGAGTAGATAAAATAACATAAAGTTTGAGTTTTCAAAAAGATGCTTCATCAGTTGAGAACTTGGACCAAAGTGAGTGAGGAAAAGATCAGAATTAAGCCAATATATCCACCATTTCCTATTTGCTGCTATTTGTAAGAAACCACCAGAAGTGGGGGTTTAGAACAGTGTAACTTGCATTGGAGTCTAATGTTGGGGAAATAGTTTGTAAGAAATTGCCAAGGCCCTCAATCCCAGTGATGATAGAGATGGTTGATTGTTCATCGCAGCATTTCTAAAAAGCCTGACTTGATTATGAAGGCAATCTGTTATTTGTTTAAAACACTTACAGATCTCCTTTTTTTCTCAGATGAACTAAAAATTTGTGTCCCGACATGGATCTCCGGGGCGCCGGTTTAAACAGTTAGTGGAGGCATGGATGAAGGGGGAATGCGCCCTGGTCCAGCTGCTTAGGGAGATGCTCCGGCAGGTGACGGACCTCTTGGATCATCTGCAGGTCATTTTTCCGATGCCTCCCAATTCTCCGGAAGGTTGGACCCTGGCACCGTCCACTGCTTCTGGAGAGAATGGTGTTGAGGAGTCCTGCTCATCGTCTATGAGGGCAAAATCTCTAGGGGAGAGCCAGGGGAGAGCAAGATCCTATAGCTTCGACTGGATGTGGCACTTGAGTCACAGTTCCAGACTGACTCCTGCTCCGTGTGCTCATAGATTTTGGGATGAAGTCTGTTTGTATTGTGGGGCTCCAGGTCATTTTCTCAGAGAGTGTCAATTATTTTCTATTTCCCTCGATGTTGAGCCAGTTCATTTGCATAAAGTTAGAGTCCTTTACCCTACACGTCAAGTCAAGTCAACTTTATTTATAAAGCACTTTTTCTAATAGACCTTGTTTCAAAGCAACTTTACAAAATACAGGACGAACCTGTATTTTGTACCCCTGTTGAGCAAGCCAAGGGCGACTGTGACAAGGAAAAACTCAGAGAATTTACAGAAAATTACAGGAAGAAACCTTGAGAGGAACCAGACTCAACAGGGCCCATCCTTCTTGTAGTCCTTGTATGCAGCAGTATTGGAATTGCATTCTTGACTTCAGTTCTTATCCTCAGCGGGTAAACCGGTATCCATCATAATGCCAGGAAGAAACCTTTAGAAAAACCATCTGCAGCAGGGCCCCGTCCCTCTTGGGTGGTTCTGGAGAAAATCGTCACATCAGGCAGGAGCAGCAAATGGCACTGTAGTCCCGACAGCAATCCTTAACCTCAGCAGGTTAACAGGTTTCCATCGAAATGGCAGGAAGAAACCTTGAGAGGAACCAGACGCAGCAGGGCCCAATCTCTATTGGGTGGTTCTGGAGAATATCATCACATCAGACACTGCAGTCCCAACTTCAATCCTTAACCTCAGCAGGTAAACAGGTTTCTGTCAGAATGCCTTTGGGGTAGAACAATAGAAAATGTAGTTAATAATGTGCAATGCTAGTTAACTTAAACAGTTTATACAAGTCTCATACCCATTGGCTAACTCAGTTTAGCTCACCCTATTGCTCCATAGATGCCCTCGTCTTATGTCCAGGTTAGAGGGCACTTTTGGCATCAAGTTTCAAGATTAGTTGTTGTCCGGTATTCAGGGAAGCCATACATGGGTCCAAAGCGTGTCCCCTAGAAGGCATTATATGTAAAATAAAAGTATATTTGTGAAAGCTCTCTTTGGAGTCGAGACTTTTTATCACGGAGAATCCAGTCCAGTGATATATAGAGATTATAGAGATTTTTGCATGTTTGTACTAAATAATTTATTACTTACTATCATACCCAAATTACCTCAGACATGTTACATTCAACTTTAGTCGATTTTCTTAATAAAGAAATCGAACCTACTATGAAGTGGTATAGACACGTTAGTTGTATTCTTCCTAAGGTCATCCTGTCTTTTGATGATATCCATAGTTGTACCCATGGGCTTGAAATATTTTTTATTCCCATTTTCTCTTTTGTGTCGGCTTCTTAGTTTTAACAGCAATTGAAACACACCTTGAACAAATCTTTGTGTGGTGTTAATACAAACATCAAATTTACAACAAACATAACATACGTTGTTATTGAGTTCACATTGATAAAATTATATTGTAATAACACCTTAGGTTATAGTAAAATGTTTTAAAATTAGCAATATTATGCTATTTCTAATTCAGTGAAGTCCATGGGTTTATACCCAACTGTTCACAAGTTTAATTGTAATGAATGATATTTTTTTTTGTTAGATGTTTTTTTTATTTTTTTTATTTGTGGATCATGGTAAGATGCAGCTACAGCTGGATATAGGGTTTTGGAGAAATAGCTTTAAAAGCACTGAATCTATGATAGTGAGCCCTCTGTATCACTATATTGCTCCATTATAGTGGTTCCATTATATCTGACCATGAAAATAGCAACAGAAAGAAAACGGGCCAACCGAATTATCTACATCCAGCATTACACCAATAAATTGCACTTACACAAATTACACAAAGCCCTGGGTAGGTTCTGATTTGTTTGGTATTATATTATCAAGGGAAAAAAGAACTATGTGTTTTGTATCCTTCTCTGCTTGTATAATCTAACTTTCAACCTGTGCACATTTGTAGAGAGCAGCAGACCTCAGTGGTTCATGTATAAACATGAAAACTACTAGGTATTATCTAAAAAAGCCCTTCAGGCCTGCTCCAGATAAGCTCTAAACAAACTGCACCTCTGATTTTAAACAAACTTAGACAAAATGTTTTCAGAAAGTTGTGTTTCTGTAATACTCATTCTGTTGTTTCAGATATTTTTGTACAATGTCTTTAGATATACAATTTATGGTTGGTAAAGTGTTTGAATATAGCTAATGTAGCACACTACTGCATAATGCATAGCTTGTACTTTCCAGAGTTTTATAAAAATAATAAATACAAATATTATACTTTTATAATTTTATATTTTATTTTATTAGTTATTTATTTAATTTCCTAATTGAGTCTTTATACTTTGACATTCAGATACGAATTTCACTGAACAGGGAAACATGTTTCCTCACTGTGAAAATTAAGCCTTTTAATCTCCATAAACACAATAGTTAAGCTGTAAATGCCCAGCAAGCCAATAATGATAATGTGGCATGAATTAACATATATGACCAGATCTGCTAAAATGAGGCAGTCCACATTCGATGTATTTACTCTTTTAATGATGGGCTGTTGACATTGAAAAACATCCACAATATACAGTGGATTTTTTTCTCTTTTTTTGGTATTAAGATAGATACTTTTATCCAAAATGACTTTTCTTACAGTATTCAGTCTGAGCAACTGAATGCTCAAGGGCCCAATAGCTGCAACTAAGCATTGGTCAGGTTTGAACTGCTGTCTTTTGCATTATAAAGCTCAGTTTTTTATGGTTTCACAAAAGACAAATGCTTTGTGCACATAAATTTTATTTTCAATTGTTTTAAATAAGTTTATATAATAAGGATTTCAATCTATCTTGTTCAGAAATTAAATTACTTTATTAAAAAGTCAACTGACATAAAACTGACAAATTTGGTATGATATGAATGCATTACGAAACAAAAGGAAATAAAAAAACAGCTCATATAAGCTCCTCTGTAAAACTTCAAAACTTTTACATTCAACACGTCACAGTTTGTGTTCAAATTTCAATTTTATATTAATTCCTGTTATTTAAACACATAATATTGTTTCCCTTACAATTTTTTTTTCAAATATTTGTCCAAAATTGGGTCAGTAGAAGCTATTACTTTTGGGCTACCAAAAATCCATTAAACCCCTGTATTTACTCATATTCCATTTTCTCAGCAAAATAATATAGATTTATATATGAAATATATAACTATGAAATATGAAAGATATTCCACAGATTATGGCAGTTCTTTGGAATTTAAAGGTAGAATTGCCAAATGGCAGCAGTTTGGTAGTTCTAGTATTAAAGATAAACAAATCTGCCATTTTTTAATTTTTTATTTAGTTGGCAAAAAGGTGCAGCAATGTTCAAATTCTAATTGTCAACCATAATAAAGCATATTATCTCATCTTTCTAATGATACCAAAACATCATTTTGCCGGGTCACATAAAATTAATAGATCAGCATTGCAGCAGCACAGCCAGTCGAAGTTAGCTGAATGAATCTGATTACAAAAATACAAAAAGAATACATACACACACATGCACACAGTAAAGTTAATCAATTTGGCACAATTTGGCAACCCCTTTTTATTCAGCTAATGCTTTATAACTGCTTAAGATTGGCTTAATATAATTAATAAAATAAATAATAAGCATACAGTAGTTTATTACATGGACACATTTACAGGTTGGATGTACAATACATAAGTAGCAGTATTTTATTATTTCTAGTTAACCTAACTAATTCTCTAATTAATGCTGGCTACATGTTTTTGTAATGTGAGAGGAAACTGAGTAAATTTGTGTGGACATGGGCACAACATATAAAATTCACAGAACAAAGTCCAGACATCCCAAAATCAAACCTTCTTGTTGTGTACTGACAATGCTACTCACTTAGCCAGTGTGACAACCTCTATCGACATGAGACTTAGTCCTTTATTACCACCTCAAGATCTATTGTGTTAAGAAAGGTGATAATTTATAGACACATAAACATGCCACAACCACCACTCCCACACACCAGCAGACAGACCCAGGTTAACTAAACATAGCAGTACTTTAATGACAAGAACAAAACTAAAACTACAACATAATCAAACACATCGTTCCTAACATATTATGGCACCAGGATCTCTAACAGGAAACAGTATGTGAAAGATGGAAACCATATATCAGATCATCTCTACCTCAGCACTGGCACTCCACAAGGATGTGTGCTCTCTGCCCGGCTACAAAATGACTGTAGAACAAACACAATATTAGTAAAACTTTTAATATGGGCAAATGACAACCCTACTTGGACAAATTTCGGACAACAATAAGTCTGCATACCAAGAGGAAGTAACACTGGTGTTATGGTTTTTCAGCAAACAACCTAAAGCTAAACACTCAAAAAACTGTGCATGATTATTGAGTTCAGAAAAAAAAACTCTCAACTTCCCCACCGACTACACATGGTGGCACATTCGAGATGATTCCTGTAAATTATTGAGCACAATTATGCAACAGGTTTTCAAATGGGACTCACATGAAACTGCTGATATGAAGAAAGCCTAGCAGTTCTTTATTTCAGTTCAGTATTTCCTGAGGCAGCTTAAGAAATTTAGGTTGCCTCAAGCATTGCTGGTTCAGTTTTACGCCACCATCATTGAGTCAGTTATTACATCTTCCATCACTGTCTGGTATCTGCACATCAAACATTAATTACAATGTACAATTTGATGTGCTAAAAAGATCACTCGCTGCCAGCTCCCGAGTCTTGAGGATCTGTACTCTTCGAGGTTGAGGAAAAGGCTCTTCACACCCTGGTCACTCATGTTTTCAAAGACTCCCATCTCAGAGGAGACCCAGTGTGAAAGCATTAAAAACACCCCACAGCTTTTCCCTAGTCCATTACACTTTCTACATCCCTCTATTTTAATAAATCCAAATTATAATCAGAATATGGTACTGTCATTCACTGTACATGTACAACTTTATATTACATCTCACTTGTCTTTTTGTGCCACAGTTGTGTTTATATATAGTTGAATCTGGTTACCTGGACCACATCGGGACATGATTGTTTTGGCCCTAATTTATGTAACATAAAATATTTGATAAACCTTTATTGTGCACTAAGCACATACAGCGAATGAACAAACATGAACTACTGTTGCTTACAAACTTTTTAACGATCTACAACACAGGGACATAGAAACTCCAACAAGGTTTATTTTGGTAAACATATTTTGTCTCAACTGTTAAAAAATAAAACTAATTAGGTTACTTTGTTAGGTAATGTTTATGCTTTATATGTAATGTCATGTTTTTGCACTATGGTTACATTAATGGCAAAACATATATGGTCATTACACAAGGGTCATGAACTCACAAGGCTATATTAAATACAGTCCTGGACAATATAATAATCTCCTTGCATGTTTTTGGACTCTGGGAGAAAACCAAAGCACCTGGAGAAAACCCGACTGACACTGGCGAACAGTCCATACAGAAAGGACACACACTGGCCAACCTGGGAATTATTCAGTACCTGGGAGTTGACAGTGCCACCCATTTAGACTGTAACATTAAACATTGTAACATTACCATTGAAGAGCATATAAGTTTCTGGCTGATGCAAGCCTTGTAACCTTCAAAAATAGCATTTTATTTTTTTCATTTTTTCAGATATTTCTGGCAGTATACTTGAAATTTAATTTACTGTTATAAAAAGTAATGTCCACTGAACAAATGATCCAAAAACTAATATTTAAAAGTTATGTTATTTGTCTTTGTTCAGTTTCTCTAGTCTTGAGGCTAATAAGCAAAACATTGCTCGTCTGCATCAGGTTTTGTAGAGAACAGATGAAATTCCATGGTCCGTGTAGAACATCCCTAAAGCTATTTAGATTTCTTTCATAGCTCTCCACAACAAGGTGATAGCTTTGTACTTGTAACTATATGACTCCCTTTTTGTAACTTTCAGTTGCTATTAATATTTTATTTGGCAAGAAATAAGGCCTTCATCTTTCTGTATGTTTCACATCACGAAATCAGTGAGCAGCAGGGAAAGTAAAAACAACAATAAAAAATGACTAATTTATTACAGAGCATAAGCATCCACAAAATATTATGGTTTGAGGGACAAAAAGGGGTACTTTCTGTCATTTGCATGTTATCCCCATGTCTGTTCAAGTTATGTCTTGAGTCAAAAAACATGCAAATGAGTTGAATTCAACATACCAAAGCTGTTATGAGAAAAACTTAGTTATTAGTATGAGTAAACTTGTTTTAGTTATTAGAAGTATATTTCAAAGTAAATAACTTTTAAAAGAACTACAAATTAATTCCCATTCTACTTTTAATCAATAGAAATGAATTTGCATATTTATGTTTAATTTAATAACAAACTAGCTAACCATCTAAGTTTTAACACTACAAATTAATTTGACTTTTATTAAAGTACAAAACAGGTTACATTCATATTTAAATCAATAACAGTTGGGCAAATGTGAAGATAACTACTCTCACAGCCTTCCAGCTGGGGCCTAACTTTAGTTCTAAATATCCTTGCTGGGTACCACTTACCCTGATACGGCATGGACCGAACCGGACAAAGGGCTGAACTGACACAGGTCAGTAAGGATGGGCTCGGCAGGTAGGGCAAAACAGCTGCACTAGTACATGCCAAAAATCAGTGACTGATACCGAAGATCACACAATCAGTGCAACCCTGCTGATCGCGGTTACCACTGACTTTGTCATCTCCTACTTATGGTTCTGTAATGTCTGCCACACTGTGACCCACACATATGTATAAGTAAGCTTGACATCAGAAAAAGATACATGTATTGGACTGATATTGAGATTTAACTTAGAATCTCTCATTGTCAAAAGTAACTTATGTTTCTCACATTATTTATAATAATTAACATAAATGTCAAGGCTACTTGATGTATTCATACATATAAGAGAATTGTGATGGATCACAGTGAACTTTGTTCTCTGTGCATTCATGGCTTGTGTCTTGTACTTCTAGCTATGTATCCCCTACATGACAAACAATAATAGAATGATGACTTAAGCAGAAGGAATGAATCATGCTAGAGACTGAACATTAATGCATTTCATTGCAGGAGATACAAACTTGTAGTTTTAGGTTCAACAAGGTTGCAATGAACTGTGTGAGCTGCAGTTTTAATCTGTTCTATTGATTTGAGGTAGCCATCACAACAAGCAACCAGCTTTAGCACATTAGCCATTATTTAATTTTATTTCATTTCTTTCTTTCTATTTGCTCCTCACATGTTTGCATCATTTTGCCAATCAATCAGTTTATGGTAAGCTGAAATGTATGTCAATTGATAAAAGTCTAGACAGTCTGTTTAAAAGTTCAATTCATTTCCATTGAGATGAATAGTTGTGTGCACACTTTTGGGCAAATGTGACATTTTAGTGAGGTTACATATTGGGAACGCTTTTCAGAGTCATCATCTGTGAAATTACAAAAACCACACAGGCACTGAAGTAAAGAATGCTCCATGTAGAAGGTCAATAATGTCTTCACTAAACAAGAAATGACTGAGCGGGCATTTGCAGCCAATGCACACTGGCAGACAGTGGTAATTGTTGAGATGTTTCAATTTATACTGTAATATGCAGTCACGTCCTTCACACGCATTTATGAGTACATTTATATTTAGAAGAATGTTTTGTGTGTGTGTGTGTGTGTGTGTGTGTGTGTGTGTGTGTGTGTGTGTGTGTGTGTGTGTGTGTGTGTGTGTGTGTAGCTACCTGGACCAACACTATCATTTACATCTTCACTGTATTGTTTGTGACTGTGCTTTTCATCCTGCTGTATAATGCCCTTCCTGGCTGCCACAGGTAAACCATCCAACCATCAAATTTAAATCTGACTGCTAGGAGATTTTCTGCTTTATTAAAGATTGTTATGAATTGTGCACAAGGTGGCAACACATTTGAAAACATTTAAAGATGACTAAGCAATCGACTGCAGATATTCTGTAACATTAAAGTTGATGAGCTGCCAATTTTGTAAACTATTAAACTATTAAATTTAGTGTAATGGATTTGGAGCACATTATTTACTGAATAATTGCATAAAGCAATAATAACAGAAAGCAATACAGTTGTAATTATTCAGAAACGTGAAAAGAAAATATATATACATACTCCCTGAGGAGGAAAACGACTTATTCAGGGGTTTGGAGGTCCTTAACTCTGCTTTAAAGCTGCTTTATGATAATGTTCTACCCCCCCCCCTCTTAATATATCATCATATACAGTATTGGTCTTGTCTTTGACTATAAATTTGACTCTTGCTTTGACACTGACACTTGTTTGGAATGCTCTTCTTGTGTTTAATAAATACAAGTATTTATTGTGAATTAATGTTGTGAATTAACTGTGACTGTTTTGTTCCATAGGAGACTGGAACTGTGGAATGTATCTATTCCTTCTCCACGAAACAGCAAAGTCCTACAGGCACTGAGCACCAAGGTGAGCAACACAAACTGGCCTAATAGAGACCCAGAACATATATCCAAGGTTTGATTTGGTGGCCAATAGTAGATTCTTTTCTATCACCATGATACATTTCCAAATAATGTTTTACACATTTTAACCCCATAAATCTAAACATTCATTCAGACATAAGTTTTCAAATATGCTTAAAGAAGCAAGGAACATTATTCAGTTCATTTTAAACATATTGAGATCTGACAGTCTCTAAACTTTGGAAATTTTGTTGTACCCTACCGATATCTAGCCAATCTGCTTGCTGTGAGACATGAAGAAGATCCTTTGAGTGAATTTGAAACTGTGTGGTACTGTGTCTGCTGCTCCACAACTATATATGATAAGCAAACTGTTACATAAAGACAACATAAATAAAACGTTGGTTACTAATATAGCATTTATGCCGTACATCTATTCCAATTTCAAAAACATATTTTTATAAGTACCTGCTTGCTTTTTGCTTCTCCTTTGACTTCCACTCAGACACGTGCACAGTTCCTGACTGCTTCTTTTAATCTGTATCAGACAAGTTTAGTCTTGCACTAGAAGAGCCACACACTGATTACACACTCTTTTATCCCACTTCTTTCTAAAAGCAGCATCGGTCAGCATAGGTCATTATTTTTCAGTTGTGATTAATTCCCTTTAATAACCCATATCAATGGATGAATCAGTCATTGCCTGTTTAAGTTAATGCCCAGAAGATCCAAGTATAAAACTCAAGAGTTTGAGATGTCAACTCTAGTGTACTAGCAAGTTTTACAGCTGTAAGAAAAGATTCTTCTATTTTCTCATTTGAACTTTAAAATGCAATGTTAATTATCTCATTGTATAGATGAATAGTGTCTAACATACGGTTTTTCTTTGGAATCATGCATTGAACGTCTCAACAAATAAGAAAAGTGTTCAGTTCTAATAATCACAAAGTCACTGAATTACCCAGAACTATCATGCTATCATGTTCGTATAAATTAAACATTCCAAGTACAATTATATCACTACAGCAAGCCTGAACTATTCAGACAAATTCAAGTTGAGTATAAACATGCCACCACAGAAACGATCAGACTTTCAACCTTTCTAATACTGTCTAAAACAAATATCGGGGTTCTGAATTATTATTTTGACCACTTCTTATTTTCAATGTCTGAATGTGTGAAAATTATCAATTTGCATCTGTATCGAATCATCCTTGCATATCACATCCATGTATGCTGATTCTAGATTTTAACTAGCAAACATAATAGACAGTGGCTGTGTTTGAAAACCTCAATACCTAGACAATATTTACTTCATTCTGTGCACACAACCAAGAGGTGGAATTCCTAGATGCTTTATTTGATGAAAATCAATATAATTTTCAGCATCGAGCACTGACTTATTCAGTAAAGCAATCCCAGAATTCAGAGGGGTGTGAACAGAGCAAACTTCTTTCTCAAAAAAATAAACGTGGTGGGAAAACTGGAGTAAATAAATTATTGTTCATGGTAACCTATATATTTTTTTTACTTGCCAGTTTGCGCTGACTGAGTGAAGTTTAAACACACTATAGATCTTTATTTGAGATAAAACCTTTTATTTGAGAAGTTTAAACACTTTCTGTAGACATAGATTTAAGATGTTAGCCCTTGTTGGATATTTAATGTAGACAAAAAACGAAGCTCCTGTTTCTGTATTAGAAATGAACATATTTACACCGACTTGCGTGCCAAGAACATGTTGTAGTTTAACATTGACTTTAACATTGACTAATTTTTTTCTTTTACAGAAATCTTCTGTTGTCTTGGCTAATACTTATAGTGACAATACTTACAGTGACAAAAACAAAACATCCATGTGTTTTATTCAGACATCTGAGAATCCCAGTATGTGCAGGTAAGACATACTGTTTAACCCTTACTTTACCTATTATATTTATAATTTTCAAGTCACAACTTATTAACATTAACATCTGTATCTTTGGGTTGTGGCAGGAAACCAGAGTAGCCACACGAGGAGAACATGCAAATTCTTTACAGAAAACCCAACAATTAGGCCTCCATGCTACCCCATCCTTGTATTAATTTATTATTATTAAAAAGATAATAATATTAACCTTAATGTAATCATATTATTTATAATATTAATGTAAACATTTTAATAACATCCATGTGCTGCATTTTAACCAACTTTAATACATTAATGAAATAATTACATTTGGTCAAATTAATTATATAAATTTGCAAACAGTACGTTTGAATGGTTCATTAAGATCAAAACATTCAATTGAGATTCTTGTATTAGTTTTTATCTGTGAACCAGTAAAAAATAATAAAGAATAAAGTGAGGTCAAGTGTGGTTGGTTGCTGGAATGATAGTTGTGCAATATCGTGAATGGAACAATTTGGTTGTCTTTACAAAAAATCCACAGTGCTCGCTAAAAGTTGCCCCTCGATTACATTTGAAAACATAACATTTAATAAAATGCTTTTTATACAATATAATCTGTCAATATAAATATGTTTTATTTGAACCACCACTCTCTAATCCATCACTGCACACACTTTGATCTATACAGATCTATACCACATGTACTACATGATCTATGTTCACATCATACATTTACAAACAAGCTTATTCCTCTTTTTAAACAAATTAGAATAGGTCTAGGAAGTCTATAAAACACATCCATAAAGTCTTTGCACAAAATGACTGTCACGTAAAATAATCTTACAGTTTACTTCTTTTCAGATTCTCATATTTTCTGAAGCTGTTTTCGAAAATGCTCCAACTCCTCAATATTTACACTCATTTTTAGCATTTAATGAACATGAA
Organism: Hoplisoma paleatum; assembly: GCA_028565875.1. Taxonomy (NCBI): domain Eukaryota; kingdom Metazoa; phylum Chordata; class Actinopteri; order Siluriformes; family Callichthyidae; genus Hoplisoma; species Hoplisoma paleatum. The sequence goes on from JAOTRQ010069476.1 coordinate 19,634, forward strand.
AGTGTCATTTTTTTAGGTTTTTAAGCCGTATTTAAGAAATTAAGTTATAAAATGTCTACTAGATCAAGTGCTTCTTTCTGAAAGAATACAAACACTGCTCTAGGAATAAGCTTGTGCATAGCTCAACAAAGCTAGAATGACAAAATCAAGATCATCTGCTGACTTGCCACAAACAGTAGATATAGATTAATTTTGTAATACATTCCTGCTGCTTATATCCAAATCCAATTTTTAATACTGCTGTAAAGTGTCCTTGACATCTTTAAGAATTAAATTTTTATGTTAAACGTATTTTAAACTTCATTTAAAACTATTTTTTTCAAGAATTTTGTATTTTATCAGTCATTTCCGAGAACAGAGGAAACATTTGTGCATGATGCATAAACATTTATTTAATTATGTTACATTGTTTTTAATTACATTTGCACAGAATGGTATTTTTTATGACGGTCTAACAGAAACAACCAGTGATTGATCTCCTCTAACAATTTTACTACATTGACTGAAGTTAAAATATGTTAATGTAAGAGTAAGATAATAAATAATAAAAAAAACAAGACAACATAAAAAAATAATACTTTACTTGCTATGAACATAAGGTACAAACCCCTCTCAATAATCATGCTGTTTATATACAAGGTATTTGGATCTAGTGTGGTTTGCTAGATGATGAGTGGTACTGGGGAGGTTTTAATGCTAACGGGTAACGGGTACATCACAATACCATGGAAATCAAAATGTATTATTATCTAGCAGTGAATATAAGTTGGTATGGTTGGAATTTCTGTAATATGTAATATTAGATCTGAATAGTTTCCATCACCTTCTTCCACATGTGAATGAAACAGAAGTCTCTGTAGAGATCTTGCTGAAATTGAGCAAATTTTCAAAATTCCAAGCAAGCAACTTAAATAGTTTAATAATCCTAAATAGTTTTGTGATCTGAAACATACTGCTGTAATAAAAATAAAAATTTTATATTGGTTTCATAGCCTTTGTATAAATAGAATAAATAATCACATCACCGTTTACATAATATATTTCTGTTTTGTTGTAGTGTCTTGGAGTACCAAATTCTTCCATTTGGAAAAGACAGTGATTTAAACCTAACCTTGACCAAATCAGGATGGCTGCACAGCTCCTGCCCATTTCTTTCACAATCAGATGGAAGTAAATTTATTGACAAATCCAGCTTTGCAGGACCTTACATTCTGTGTTGCCAGGAGTCTTCAAGTCCATCTAAAAAATCTGACATGTCCTTCTATTCCATTTCATCACTTGATGAGGATGAAAGATCCATTTCTGAGTCTTCCATGGAGACTTCTCCAAATGATGAAGGCTATGTTTTATCTGCTTCTCATGGTACGATGCTAGTGAAACTTTATTTATATGGGTGCATATTCATTTGAAAAGGTTGGGACAGTATAAAAATGTTTCTTTTTACAATGTTTCTTTAATTGTTTTTGAAATCATTATTCCAGACAATACGAACTCTAGATATATTCTTTTGTCTGTTTTATCTTTTCCATCTACATTTAGTTTGGAAATAAACATCCATTCTTGCATTTCTGACTCTTGCAAATTGCAAAAAAATGTTTTGGAGAAGGGCAAGTAGGGCTAGTAATAAGAAAAAAAGGAAAAAAGTGTAAAAATGTAAAAAAAAAAATAATGAAAGGGGCATCCTTTCATTAAAGTAACTGGACAATGCAAAGCACAAAATGCTGTTTTTATGGCATAAGTAGAAGATATTATCGATGGTAATAAACTGTTCCTATAAAGAATATTTAATCTTGTACAATTTCCCACCTTAAGAAGTTTTCCGCAGAATTGTGAATCAAAATAACACATGGAACATTAACAATTTCTTGGTACCATCAATGTCAAAACATTTAATCTTTTAAAACACAAATAGTAACTTTACAGAGTGGTAAACACTTTATTATTCCAGCTTTTTAAAAATGTGTCATTGACGTGGGGAAAAATAAACTATTTGGCATAAACAGATTGCAATTAAGTAAAGCTCAAAGCAAGTGTAAAAATCTAATTTAATATAAATAATAAGTTTTCATACTGTTTCAACATTTCTTTCTGAATTGAGGTTATTAATATTATTATCACTGTTATATAATTGTTTAATCTTTTCCAGCAACTTTTCCTTCAGAACACTCCGATCAATTTGATCCAACAAGTGAGAACAGCGACAACATCTTGACAGAACTTCTACCAGATGATCCCCCAGTTTACACCCCAAGCACAGCTGGCATGCCCGCTTCAATTTTTTCTCACCCGTCTGGATACTTTATGATGCCCAACATGGATATGAATGTTAAATAAATAAACAATGGATGGAAACATACATCTTTAGTCCAATGATGCAGATGATGCACTCATGTGTAAACAGTTCCCTAGGACATCTTCTAGAATGAAAGCTTTATTATTTAATGCATACTTTTACACACTTAACTTTATACTTACACATGATGCGTATATTTTTATCCAAGCACTTTGTATTCTAACAAACATTTTTGAGCTAAGAAGAAACCTTTCTATTTGTGCATTATGCAAAAAATGTACATAATTATGCAAACCATGTGAACAGTTAATTTCATCCAGACATAATATTTATATGGCAGTACAATGCTTGTAAATAGTTGAGATTTTATTTTGTATTTGTTCTGATTATCTATAGCTGAAGGTTTTACATAAACATTTCACTTTATTTTTACATGTGTAGTAGAATACAACAAATAAAAACAACAAATTATTGTCTTATATATATGTTATTATCAGGGGTGTTGTGGGGGATGCCATCCTCCCACTTGTTAAAAAAAAGCGAGGATGTGACCTTCTTGGATGTTGCTCTTGCAGAGACTTCTGCTTTACCAATAAACAAGTAGCATGAAGCTTAATTTCTCCTGTGATTTATACACTTTACTATCATCTCATGAGCCAGAACTGCAGTAGCTCGACTAGTTAGTTTAACCTGGACATCTTAAACGTGCTTTCCAATTTAGGGCCTTCATCCTTTGAAAAACACATTTAAAGGCTGGTTACATAACAGTGCTGTGACAACGCTGCGTCCTAATTTGAAGGGTACTTCATATGCGTCCTCTTTCTCGCTGAAATGAAGGATGTATCCTTTGCGTCCTCAACTATTCCAAGATTTATTGCGCCATTGCGGCACACATATTTACATTTGCACATAAACATGTTTGAATGCACATGTACACATATTTGGATATGTCCCGGATCAATTGGTGGTCGAGAATCTGGCGAGAGGGGATCCACGACCTATCTTCAGGCCCATACCCCTCCCAGTCAACCAGAAACTGGGTGCTCCCCTGTACCCTCCTCTCCCCTAATAATCGTCGAACCGTGTAAGCTGGTTCCCCTTGGATCATCCGGGGACCAGGAGGTTGAGGGGGATGTTGCGTCGGTCTGCCGCAGGCAAACGGACGAAGGCGCGAGACGTGAAATGTTGGGTGAACCCGCATCGTAGGGG
>JAOTRQ010069477.1:0-12579 GCA_028565875.1 Hoplisoma paleatum
GTTAGATGCTACTGCATTTCGTTGGCTTTGTACTCTACTCTGCACAATGACAATAAAGTTGAATCTAATCTAATCTACATGGAACATAAGTGCATGACTCTCCAGATACAAGACTGTATATATTGCAAGTATTGTAAACTTTGTAAACATTGCAGACATTGTAAACTATAAACACCACAGTCATGGCAAACTTTGTAAACACTGCAGGCTACGATGTGTAGGTCAGTAGTTGAGTGTGTGATGCCCTGTTGTGTACATACTGATAAATCATTTCAGGTGGCACAGTGGCAACTATGAGCACACCAGAGCTGAGATTCTAAACTCTGTTTAGAAGAGTCTCGGCTCTGTTATCGATTGACTGGGTGCCCTCTAGCAGGGATAATAGGATAAAAGCAAAGTCTTTCTCCAGGCTGCTTGGGTGGAAAATGAACAGATTAAACAGAGGGGTGGGACTGTTTAAGGACCCTGGTTGCCATGTAGCAGAGAAGTTGGGAGGTGAAGCCAAATTCACGGATTTGTGCATGTATAAGAAGTGAAGTCAAGGCCCTCTTTTGACACTACTGGACTCTGCAAAAGTGGATTACACTTAATTTGCAGAACAATGAGGGTAAAATGCAAAAGAAGTAATGGGTAGACAAAAAAGTATTGTACTCTTGTACAAATTGGTGATTCTACTGTGAAAACATGCCTAATTCAATCCAAAAGTTAATTATCTGGTTCAGTAGGTGAGAAAGTACAGGAAATCCCCATTCCTTGCTGTTCACCCCTATCATAAAAGTTGTGTGTTCCCTCTCTGTCCTAGTCATTCTTCTCATTCCTGTGATTAGCAATGCTAGCCGGGGGTAGAGCAGCTACAGCCGTGTTCTCACGGTGGGACAAGCGGCCCGTAGTGCCTCCCTTCTGTCCAGTCTTTCTTCTCATCTCGTTCCCTTGCTCCCAAACTTCATTGAAGCAGCGGGTGGGAGTAAAGGCGGCCAGAAAAACAAGATTCCACACTTTCAGGATTTTCTTTTCTTTGCTGTTATCCATTTCTCCTCCACACACATTCCTGAATGTTCTAGCTAGTGAGACAACATTCTGCAGCTTATTGTTCAGGATGAAGCCCATGTGTAAAAGGTGTAACCATGTCTAATGATGGTGTGTCTCTTCTGGGGAAGATGCAGGGAGGGGATGGTGTGATGAGGTCTACAGGGTGCGATTATCACAGAAAAGCAATCTGCTGGAGGAGGTTTTGAGTACACACAACTGATGGGATCTAAATCAGGTAAAAGATACTGTTGTAGGTTAACAAACACACATGCTTGAGGTAGGCAGATGTGAAAGGACAAAAACAATCCTGCTCATGCACACACAATGACCACTTTCTGGACATTTATGCATGAGGTTTACAGGCCAATTTGTACATACTCCATCAAATCAACATCATTGATACGCAGAGCCCCTGCGTCGATGCGACTCTCTGCATTAATGTGAACCCCTCCATACAGCCTTTGCGTCATCTGTGGTTCACTCCCCAGATAAAACTATGAATAGATCATGAGGGGGAACATGATAGCCATCAAAAAATGAAGTGTGCAAGGTTGTAAATAAAGTATTCAGTCTTTGCATGTGTCGGTGCTTTGACGTTAATAAAGTTTAATTTATAATATAACATTAAAAAAAACATTCGCTGATCAATATCAATCAGCTAAAATCTTCATGAATCTTTTTTGCTCGTTACTAAAACTGAAGGGTGAATACAAACGTGACAGAACCCTCAGAAACAAGACTCCCTCTAGCACTGTGGCAGTAAATTATTTTGCAGTGCATAAAAGATCTTGACACAGAACTATAAAAGGAAAATGACATTGTTGACGTGACGTGCCATTCTGACGCAGAAATTTAATTCAACCTAAAGCTTGGGACTGGAAACTACAGCACTGTCATTGATGATTAGAATTTGTGTACTTAAACACTGACAGTTAAGCAGGTAGTGAATAAAATATGTAATATATCTGGTTAGTACAATAGGGAATTGAATAATATCAAAAAATATATGACCATCTAGTCAGATACACCTCCTCTATGGTTTACCTGTAACATACAGTCATACAAAATAAGTGTCCACACCAAACATTAGACACTTTGTATCAAAGTTGGTTAAGAAAAAAATACAATTATATAACACACCTTTGCATCCCCACTATAGCTGAAAATGTCTAATTTACTCAACTGCTTGTTAACCACAACATCCACTCACACCCTCCCTGTAGCAGGTGTGGAGATAAGATAACGCGTTACTGTCATTGTAGTTTTACAACAAAACTTTATTTTGTAGCTCTCGGTAAACCAGTGCACAATCAATTAGTACTCCTCCTACTCTCACTGTTTGCAACTAAAAAGTTTCCTGGAATAAAATGTAAGAAAGAAAGTAGTAGTAGTAGTAGTAGTAGTAGTAGTAGTAGTAGTAGTAGTAGTAATAGTAGTAGTAGTAGTAGTAGTAGTAGTAGTTCATCAATTTGACAAGGCAGGACACTCCAGCAAAAAAAAAGAATTTAAGCAGTGAGACCTGAAATGTGTCAAACTTTCAACAATCAATTAAAAAAAACAGCAACAATTACATTTAAATAGTTATCACAAAATACATTTACTTTTACTTAAAACGTAATTTAAGAGCTCGAGGAATAAAAGAAAGTTCATGTCTTTTAGTTCTGCTCACAGGTACAACGTAACTAAATAATAATATAATAATCCAAACATCTCTGTTTGTGCCCATATGTGGTCAAATACAATTTCATCTGTTGCTGTAGACCCTAAAGAACGATCAAGCGCACAAATAGTGCACCCTGAAATTTGCTTATGTTTTACATTTGTTTAAACATACAAACGTAAAAGTGTTTTATTGACAATTGCTAGATTTTTGCTACATGAAGATGTTAGCTGTTGAGCTACTTCAGTTTATTAGTATGAATGAGCTAACTGTATCATTAGCATAATTGCTTATTGTTTGTTTATTTACTTATTAGTTTAAATATTTTTTTAGAATCCTCTTTATTAAGGGAATCCCCTAAGTTTGTAATAGGCAACAAGGCAGCTCAGTTGGTTTTAAATTAGATTTAAATTAAATCTGATTTGGCCCTACTTATCTCAAATAAATCATTATAAACAGGAACATTCTGCAGTATACACACAGACTTGGCTTCCCCTTACGTAATGTTGTCTTGAGTGTGATAAAGCATTTTAGTCTGGTTCTCATGCCTGACCTTCATGTCTTACTTTCACACCGCTCGGGCTCATTTCACTTCATGTGACTCTGAACGCCAAGCTAAATTTCCTCCACCTTTCCGTGAACACATCACAGTAGCTACAGACACAAATAATCACTCACATACGAGCCGAGATTCATAGCGCACACTAACACAGCTCATGTTTTGTACTTGCTGATAAGAAACTGGAATGTTGTTGATGTTGCTAATGCCAGGCCTACTAAATGTATGTGAGTGTGTGTGTGTGTGTGTGTGTGTGTGTGTGTGTGTGTGTGTGTGTGTGTTATAGTCTAGACCAACATACACACGCACATCATTTCACACAATATCTAGTTTCCTGATGAGAGGCCCATAACCTCGGGGTAGGACAAGAAACCTGCCCATAACAAACGGTCCTAAGACCTAACACTGGCTCGTGTGAACGGAGGTGGCGTGTGTTCGTGCGGGTCCTCCGAGTGTTCCTGAAGAGCTTTATGCATTCATGGTGTGTGACGGGACACATACAAGAAGCACTTGAGAGGCAAGTTTTATGATTTAGAAATTGTAGTGCTATGGGAAAGTTCTTGCCCCTTTTTGAACCTTCTTGAATAATGAATCCGCAATCAGGAACTTTAAGGGAATTAGGTTTTCCGACATCAGACAAAGGCAAATGTCTCTATAATTAGGGTCGACTTATTTATTAGGATTTCATTGGCATGTAATGCACAAGTTGTCTGATTTGGAGTCGTGCATAAATGATTTCACGCTCCTGTTAGCAATGCATACGGTTGAAAGCCTTGAACCCAATATTCAATACCATGTCCACATACTTTTTTGTACATGCACACAGTAGTAAAGGTTGCAGAAGGTTAGTTGTAGATGGAAGTTCTCATGAAGTGATAAATATCCCAAAATTAAAGCAGCTTTTTGGTGATCATTACATCTTCATTTGCTCTATTAGCCTCATATAAGACATATCACCCTATTAAATGTATCATTCTCACCATCCAACAAACGTCACTTTAAACAGCCTGTCAGATCGTTGAAGGAAGGTAGTGTAATGTACGAGACTCAGAGGTGGCTCAGAGAAAATGATCAATAGCTGGTCAGTATTTTTAGACAGACAGTTTGTGGACACTCGATAATAACTAATGCGAAGTCAGTAATTATGAGGACGGCGTTCTGTGTGTTGAAGAACTGATGAAGGCTCATGCCTCACATGCTGACTCCAACACTTCAATGGGTTTAATGAACTCTTTTTGTTGACGTAACCCAGTCTGGAGTTATACATTCACCACTTTTAACAGCTGCTGTATAGTAAATGTGGTACATGGACTTATCTTTAAGAATAGCAAACGTTTTAGGTGGGTGGCCGATTCCCTCTAACCGGTGTCAATACTGGTGTTTATTTTTTCACTTTTCCAGTCAGGGTTGCAGGGAGAAAGGGGTATTAATGTATGGCAGAGGCACATATCAGTAAATATATATGAGCTCTAACCGACCTGCCACTAACGCACACCAAAGCCAAAGTCACATGACCTGCACTAACACACAATGCTATTTTTCTGTAAGGTTAGCTTTCACCACCCCATGATACACTGTAATACTCAGCTGTAGCGTAAGCTTCCACCACCACATGAGACACTACATTACTCGGCTGTAGCGTTAGCTTCTACCAAAACAAGAGATGGTACATTACTTGGGTGTAATGTGAGCTTCCATCACCCCATGAGACATTACATTAGTTAGCTGTAGTTTTAGCTTCCACTACTCTACGAGGCAGTGCATTAATTGGCTGTAGTATGAGCTTCCACCACTCCGGGTGACACAGCATTACTCGGCTGTAGCATTAGCTTCCACCACCTTACAAGACACTGAATTGCATGTCTGTAGAGGGGAACTTCTTTTCTTCCATTACTTTTTACAAACGCCTCACATTTTATTAAGCTTTAACAGGCACACAATGAACGTTTAAACATATTTCAGACAAATCTAATATGGCATTGTTCCCGTTATAACAGCTAAATGCATCAATATTGGTATAGGTTTTACTAATGCACTGCTAACAATTATTATCATGTTATAGTATTATAACATGCTTTAAAAAATAAATACAATTACCATCATAAAAGCAACCAAATAGATAGATTATATGCTTGTAGTTTGTAGTAAAGGTAGTTTGTAGTTAAATGGCATTTACTGGTTAATCTAGATTATTAAGCAGTTATAGTAATTTCATGGCAATTCAGTTAGCAAATGATTGGTCAACATTTGTTAAGATGTTGAAGTATAAAGCAGCTAAAAATGATTAGTGTAAAGATGTTTGGAAATCTATAAAACAATTCATTGGATACAGGTAGGGGAAGTAAAACCTCAATAAAAGATGAAGACTTAACATGAATTGGTACAACCAGGTACATTATCATTATACCTCAAGTGTGAAATACGCAAGGCCAGAACTTTGGAGAAAATATCTAGAATTCTCATCTAATCTGATGACCATCTATGCCTCCCGTAAATCTGTCTGAGAGCCATAATCTAAAGACAAACAATATGTTTTACTGGTTTTCCATCCACCAAGCAGCTTGTAAATCTTTCTCTATCATAGGCACACCCTTCAGGACCTTAGGGTGATATGCAAATAAAAGGTCATGCAGGCTAAATCCAGTCTGAGCAACAACCAAAAAAATATGTGCTCTCTGGGGAACTCAATATTGTTTTTATTTAGCTTTATTTGGGCATGTCAGACTGAAAAAGACAAAATTTTCTCATGTAGGCACATTTCAGCTCTGTGGGCTAATTTGAGCACTGTCAAGATTTAAAAATAAAAATCATACAATGCTGCCATAGAACAAATAGAGCAAGAAATGTCCAATAAGTGATGACAAAAAAGTGTATTAAAGGCTATGTTGAGCTTTAATGGATATACAAATGTATGTTTGCACTACTGTTCACTAAACCTAAAGGTTTAACCCTGTTTGGATTTTGAACTTGTGAACTTGATTGCGCATGATTAAAAATAAAAGTTATATACATATTTATATACATCGATTGCTCATAGGTGCATGTTGACAGACACAGTTTGCTGATGCTTGTTGCATACAAGATTGCCATCAATTCTGCTGTGGAAACAGCAAACTTACACAGAAGCAAAGAGAGCACGCAAACTGCAAACTCCACACAGAAAGGATTGAAACAAACCCAGGACTATCTTACTGTCAGGTGACAGTGTTACACACTTAGCTGGAGCTTAGTCACCGTGCCACCCTATTGTTTGGATTAACGGGCTGGGTAATCAACCTTGTTAGGGTGTCACTCAACATATGCAAATCCATTGAAGAATGGAAGAATAAGAAGAGTGAAATGCTGCTGTTTCTTGGATGCTGTCAAAGTCTCCAGCAGGGATAAATTGACTGAGAATGTAATTTAAAATTCTCATCTTTGGTGGGGTAGCATTGTATTTCATATCCATGTTGAGATTCTGAGCTTCTCGAATTAAAATTTGCCCCTGCCACTGGTCGGCTAAAATCACGAAGTGGGCATTATTGCCAATGCCTGCTGTAGGCATGTTTCTGCTAGAGAGGCTAAATGGGTGCGGTCTTTAAACGTTGTGTAAAGACCAGACTTGGATGCCTCATCTGTGCAGAATGCATATACGAAAATGGGTTCAGATGAGGCCTGTGTGCTGGTGAGAGGAAAGGGATGAAGCGATGTATACACCATGATTATAATAATGGGTTAGCCAGGAGTGGAAAACAAATTCACTACGTTTTAAATCCACCAGTTTTTAGGCATTTGAAATAAAAAAAAGACTCAAATAATGCAAATATGGCAAAGTTAGAATATTGCATCAAAAAAACTGCAAAATGGGGATAAAAATGGGGTTCACGAATAAATGATGGCGTTTCGAACTTCGAACTCATGACTTTTCCAGCTCCAGTGACACCAATGATTTAGACAGTAATGCAGATAAAATACAAAATAAATGCTTATTGTTTAACCTCCAGAGTTTTGGGGTCACCTCTAGACCAATCAATTAAAAAATGTAGGAGCATTGTTAGAAATTACACTGAGTAAGGAAATACTGCACAAACTGCTTCTCAAAGCTACAGTTTCTAATGCGCTAGTTAGAGTTTAGAACTCTGAACCCTCTGACTGGGGTTGAGTTCTCATTTGACCTTCCGTTACAAAGAGACGCCAGTTTAGTCTGTTAAGCACCCGAGCAGGCGGTCTCTGAAACAGTGGCCTTCTGTATTAGCCTGTCGTGCAACCCAAGCAGTTAAATAAAAATGAAAATTTCAAAAGGTTCTTATAAATCAACTTATAATTGGTGTGAAAATTACGTGCTGAAGTTATTATCGATGAAAAAGGTATCATAATTATAAAGTTTGGAAATTTTAGCTCCTAGGCAAATGAACATTTGATGGTTCGTAGCATTGTGTAAGTAATACTGCTGCATGACCTGCAGCATAATGTCTTTAACCAGTAGACCTTTAAAGCAAAAGGACAAACGTCCACTGCCTCAGGTAGTCTATAGGACAGAAGCTGGGGTTTACAACATTCCCCAACCTTATTCACACCACACACCTGGCCAGATCTAAAATACCTGCCCAGGTTTCGGTATTTCACACACCTGGACAAACTGACTGGAGCATGTCGTCACCTCTTGAAAGAATTTGTAGAAACCATTTGTTATCCTAAACAGTAAAATAGTTTAACCTTTTATGTGTGATCGCTCAAGGAAGCACTCAAAAATCTAAAAATGATGCTGGGGTGGTATAACAGTGTGTAATACTAGCTCACTATCATTGTGATTAAGGTTTGAATCTCTGTCTGGGTGTTTACACAGATATGGTTTGATATTGTTAATTTTGCTAATCCAGAACTTCAGTCCATGTGTCAGTGGTTCTACCTGCCTGGACTGATCAGAATCAGATCAGAATCTATTATATTACCACATCTACCAGATGTACAAAATGTGGTTGTCTGAGATGCATTGCTAAATTTGTACCATGGTTATCATGGCTTCTTGAATCATTGAATTATATTTTGCACTGTAAAGGGACAACAATAAAAATATATGTGCATGCAAGATGTACTGTGATGCACATTTAATTTTTATTCTCTGTGCATAGAAACATCTCTTGCATGATTGGATCTTTATTACATTTTTTTCTTGCATCACAGATTGCATTTGTTTACAGCCACCTGAACAACCAGCTAACAGAAGGTTGTTTCAGTTCTTACACATATACAATGTCAAGAGAAAATGACATGATTGAAGAAAAATGAGGATTTCCTTTTACAGTCTGAAGTCATGCATTCTAGTAAATTGTAGATGTCGAAATTATCCTGTGCATGTGTGTGTACCCTCTGCTTCCAAATTGGCGACGTGTTCAGGTTTTTAGTGTATTCGTCCAGTGTATGCGCCAGTGTGACCCTGAATGGGATTAAACATCAGTTAAACTAGATAATGGATGGGTAGATGGATGATTATTAGATAATTGGTCACATGGTTTAAATTTGACGAGAATGTAGGGGACCTAGTCAGTCCCCTATATAGACAGAACATTCTGTCATCTTATGCACAATAGAGAGAAAAAAAAATTCTCAATTCTTAAAATTTCAGGCTTATAGTGCTGCATTGTGGGATGCCTTATTCTGGGAAATATTCTGATTAAATAGCAAGTGTGTTTCATCAACTCAATTAATAATGATATGAATACTGTACTGAGAAAAAATCTTGTGAAATTATTTTCAAATGTAAAAGTTCTGTCTAATAAAATGTCATTAAAATGTATTTCCTTTAATTATTTGCTAATTTTGGATTTTCAGGTCATAGAAATGTCTGGCAGCTTCCTATTGATATGAACGACATGTGGCTAACTCTGTTAGCATAGCTCTGAGGACAACCAATGACATAATTGCTGTTCTTTGGCACTTATTCAATGGCAGTTAGAACTGTCACTACATAGCCGACTCAGTAGCGTTTGAGAAATATAAAGATACTCCCAGTAAGGCTAGAGCATGAGAACACGACAGGCGTTTGCTAATAAAAAGAAAATGGCAAAGCTTGAGACCGAGAGTGTGGTGATCATCAAACGAGAAGGTCAAGGGTCGAATCTGAAGGGGGTCAGAGACAAGACGTTTGACCCAATGACACAGAAGCCCCTTTATAACTGTGCCATCATACCCCTGTCCTAACAGAAAAGAATGTTTAATGGAGTTGGAGACAAGCATGTGTCTGACGGTATGAGTGTGAAAGTGAAGTTGGCAGAGCAGCTGGAATTATATTAAAACGACACACGTTTCTGAATAGCTTCTATTCATGCCGACTTCTCATTCGTCACCGAGCGAAAGGCAGACTATCAATCACGCCAACCTGGATTAAGACAAACAAAAAGGAACTGACCTCCTGCTCTAGCATTATTGGACCCTTGTGTCTGGAATCCTTTAGCATAAATTTCACACCTACTTATCCGTAATGCGCTTTTTCAAAATGACACAATCACACCCCCAGAGCCTTCAGATGCCACAGACCGCCAGGAACATGTGCTAACAAGACACAATAAAAGTTGGATTATCATAAATGCATTTGTCTCTGTCTCCTTATGTCCAATATAGACGGTACATACAGGCATATGTGTGTGTGTGTGTGTGTGTGTGTGTGTGTGTGTGTGTGTGTGTGTGCGTGTGTGTGTGTGTAAGCCTGTCAATAGCCCAGCTGAGTTTTAAACTTATTTCTCAACTGCAATGCGCTAGCATTACAACAGCTATCAACCGGGAATCAGTATCTGATCTTTAAGGGTGTCTGTATTTACAGTAGTTCAGAAATTAAGGTTCTGGACTAGTATGCATAAGGTTGCCAGTTTTAGCCTTAACATTACGAAGTTGCCACTGTTGCCATCATCGCAATACAAAACGTTTTTTTTATGACTTGTCTAACTGTTTCCTGAACTTTTTGGACACAATTGGACAATAGTTTGTTTAGAATTAATATTTTTTTAAGCATTTAGTTGCACGTTTAGTATAGAATTATTTACAAAATCATAAAAAAAATTAAGTAAAAGTAATATATTTTGTGGATATGCTCAGTGTGATTTCACATGCTTAAACAATTAAAGTAAATAATAAAATTGATATTACTCTTATCATCAACAATAATAACAGAATAATTGTAAACACAATGTATTTCAACTATGTGTGCGTGTGTGCATGTGTGCATGCATGTGTTTATTCCCCTTCACTGTAATGTGTTGGTGATGAAAAAGTCAATTAAGGTATTCCAGTCCAAAGACTAAATATTGATTACTTTTCATCTAAAACCATGTGTTTTTTGTTCACATAAATGAGACCTCATTCTCACACCTTTCTCTAATGTTGTGTAAAGTTCTGTTAATGTTCTGAGCAAGCATTCTCACTAGAATCTCACACTCACTTGAGTGTAATATTATACAAAAATACTTAACATTAACGGAAGGAAGAATAAAGAAAAACATTTTTAATGTTATTTAGTTATTTAGAGTATTCTGATACAACATATTATATTAAAATGGGGTAGATAACGTTCTTTAAAAAATTTTATAACAAAAAATCTTTGATATTTTATTCTTGCCTCCTTCTCATTTCATGACATGATAGTAAAATCAAGTCTTAGAAAATAATCCAAACTGTGCAGTTCACTGCTTTTTATTAAGAGATACATTTAATTCTACATTCACCCAATTGTTCATGCGTTCCACAGATCCCAGTTCCTCATTGCCCAACTTTGCTATATTGCCTACAGAACGTGACTTGCCTAAACAAATCTTGCATGCTAAAAACAAAGCATTTAAACTGATCAGATCAGAGCACATTGGTACAACACATCTTACACATTGACAACAAAATAACAAAGCCCCGATGTCTCACTAAAGATTAATGGGGTACTAATACACCCCAAAACCTGAACGGCGTAACCTAAGACCCAAAAATAACATTTTGCATGCTTTGAATCACAGCCTCATCAAAAATCTGAGCAATAACAGCACATAGTTAACTATACTATATGACTAAATGCTGGTGGGCACCATATAATCTTTTAAGTCTCAGATGCCCTGCTATGGGTAATTTTCACTTTACTATGTACAGTGTTTCACAAAACACCCACCTACAAACCTGACCAGGATAAAGTGGTAGATGTAATTGAAATAATCTATTTGGAAAACTGACCTGTGACTAAGCCCTGACTTTCACATTACATTACGGCCAATGGTGTTTCATGAGATTAAGTTCAAGGCTTTATACAGGCCCCTGAACTACCACTAGATCCAAAATAGTGGATATTTTCGCAGCCATTTTTTGGCTTAAGATGTTCTGCACAAGAGGTGCTATACAAAGGTTTGATCCTGTCCTCTGACCCCAGACTCCAATCCAGCTAATTAATGTGGAAAATAATTACTGTATCATAATTAGACAACATGTGTATATTTACTGATGACAAAAAAACTTATTCTATTTTGTCTTAATAAAACCTTCATGGACATCAGTGAGTGCGTGAGTGCATGTGCTTGTGTTTTTTTTGCTGACTGTTTCTCACGCTGTACTCCAGAGTTATGTCTCTGTTCACTGTGAGCTCAATTTCCTGCTATTGAAATAACTTTGCTCCTCCCTCCTTTTCCCCATTACCTTATCCACAATCACACATGCGCACGCACGCACACACACACACACACACACTCATTATCAAAATGATCAAAATACCATGGCCATAATTGTGATCAGATAAAGTTTCTCAGCACTAGATGACATTTTCAATTCCTGTCATGGCTAGACAACTGAACATCTCCATATCTGCAGCTTTTGGAGGTTGTTCTCGGTCTGCTTGGTTAGTGTATATCAAACGAGCTCCAAGGAAAGAAAATGTTAAACTAGTGACAAGGTCTTAAACTTAGGCAGACAAGGTTCAGTGGTACTTAAGGGGAGATGGTCAACTGACAAGCTACTGTAGCTCAAAATGTTACAAGAGCAAAAATTGTGTGACCAAATTGTTCATAATTTTTAAACCACCATACCCATAAATCCACACACACAATCTAGCAAATTATCATAACTGTAGTTGACAGGCCATTCTGATCGTAACCTTCTTTTCCACTCATCCTTTTCATTTTCCTGCCTCTGATCAAAGCAAGTCCCAGTTCTGTCAACACACAAGTGCTGTGTATGATTAACACACCTCAGGTTCAGAGTTGAACCTCTTTGGAGACGAGAGGACTTCTGGATGAAAGCGAGTTGGACCTACATTCCATTTGGTATAGAAAGGCTAAAGGTGTGTGTGTGTGTGTGTGTGTGTGTGTGTGTGTGTGTGTGTGTGTGT
>JAOTRQ010069487.1:0-12578 GCA_028565875.1 Hoplisoma paleatum
GACAATTGCCGTGAGCTTTGAGCCCAGTATCCACCACACCAGTCCAAAGAGAATAAAATACTAGATCAAGTTTTATTTTCTCAATTTTTATATTTTATTTCTGAATCCCTCTCAAAATTAAAGGTGCGGCTTAGATTTGGGTGCGGCTTATACTCAGGCCAATACGGTAAGTTAAAGTACAGGCTGTAAAATGTACTTTAAATCGTACACAAACGAATCGAATCGATTACAGAACAGTGAGTGATTCGCTACTTTCCAGTAATGAATTTTATTATACTGGTAAATCGCTGCATTTCCATTTAATGCACAGAATTCAATGAGTTTCTCACCTTGTCTCCGACGGCTACTGATTTTGCGGAACAGAGTACCGTGACAGAGCCGGTTCAGTCTCTGCTGCCTTATTAGCTCCAGTAACTCCGGCTTTAGACGTTCCTTTAGTTCACTGCCCAAATCAGTAACACACATCACAACCATTGCAAAAAATGCAGCAAACAATATAACGACTCGACTGTCTCGATTCTGGCCACAATCATACACGACAGGAAAGCCGTAGTCTAGTAGTTAGGGTACAGGGTTAGTAACCCGAAGGTCACTAGCTCAGACACACACACGTTTGTGTTGTTGTTAGGTTACATTACTGTTGTGTACTTACAGTACAGGCGGTGCGAGTGTCTCCTCCTGGTGCAGCCTCTCGGTCTGGCGCAGTTTAAGGATCTCGCTGTAGTTAAGTGCGTTGACTTTGTTCTTGAAGAGCTCCAGTGAGGTGGGTTTGTTGGACAGGGTCCTTGTTATCTGCTCTCGTACCACCTGCATCACCTGGACACAAGCGCAAGTCTTACAGTGACCGAGTACCTGAGCGATCCCACGGTTTCATTATTAATACTGTTATCATCTCCAGACTACACAAAAAGTGTGGATTTGTGGGTGTGTGTGTTTGTGTGCGTGATTGATTTTAATCCATCCATCCAATCATCTAGTTTCACCAGCGCTTCCTCCTATTTAGGGTGAAACACACACTGAGCAAATACACTAAACACCTGAACAGGTGACCAGAGTACCAGAGTACACACACATGACAATTTCAGTATGTCCAGTTAACCCGAGTGCATGTGTCTGGACTGTGGGAGGAAACCAGCACACTCAGAGGAAACGGACACAGGAAGAATATGCACACAGACACGTGGGTTACATTAACGACAGATAAACAATGTTGTTGTTGTTTATTTGTTATTGAATCAGTACACATGTTTATTTATCGAGCATTTTAACATCGCGTTTTAAACAAGTGACAAATTTGGACCTGCATGTCTTTGGGTTGTGGCAGGAAGCCGAAGTACTTGGAGCAAACCCGCACAGACACGTGGGAGAACATGCACACACGCACAGGGCTTCTTGCTCTGTGGTGACCGTGCTAAACACAGTGCCGCCCAAAACAAAATTGAAGAACATGTTTCTTCAATTTGCATGTTTTTTGGACTGTGGGAGGAAACCGGTGCACTTGAAGTGAACCCACACAGACGAAGGAAACTCCAGAACCCGAACCATCGAGTCTGGTTTTTCTCAGCAAGTTTATTTTTACTTGGTGCCTTCACCCTTGGCTTGCTCAACAGAAATGTTCAGAATGTTGGTCTTCCTGGATACTGTAAAGATCAGTTTTTTTTATTATTATTATTATTATTATTTAAAATTTATTAGACTTTATTCTAAATTTGTAGCAAATCCTTGGTGCTACAAGTATTATAACATTTGAATGTTTTTGCATGTTGGTTTGAAGTCTCTTTTTTGATATTCATGACATCGGTTAAAACCATCACCTACGTCGCATCATAAGCATGTCAACATGCGTAATGTGACAGTAATGAGTGACCCCACCCCTTCCAGGACAGATCTGTTCAGGGCTCACATATTGACCTCCGTCGTCTCGGGCAGAGGTCAGAAGCGAGGGAGGGCCGGGGGTGGGAATGAAAAGAAGGAGGATGAACAGACACAAAAGAATTGCCACTCTCGCTGGACCGCAGGATCTCCAGCTGTGGTGCTGACGGGCAGGACAATGCCATGCTAACCCGGACGTCCATTCAATTCCAACGCCCACCAGCCGAACCCGGCACCGCCCAGCCCTCGCACGGCCTCTCTCGGATCCGCCATACACGGGGAGCATGGGAATGCCAGACCAGGGAGGGTTTGAACCGCCTAATGAGGGAGCAAGTGCTTTTCTTTCGGGAGGTCGAACCCAGGACCTTCTTGTTCTAGAACTATCCACATCACGACACACTACGACATCAACGGTTATAACCACTACCTCCTCACGACACACCGTATTCAAGCTCACGAGGCTTCATAGGACGTTATGAAATTTATTACGACTTATCGATGTCTAGGAACTGAGAGGAAAGTCATGGTCTAGTGATCTGTGATTGAAAGGTTGCCGGTCATGACTGAAGTGCCTTAACTGTTCCCCGGGTGTGCATGTGTGTTTACTGCTGCCCCCTAGTGTGTAAATATTAGTTTCACTGCACGGATTGGGTTAAATGCAGAGGAATAAATTGTACCCGGGTTAAAAGAGTAATCTACTTTTTTTTGTTTTGCTTCGTTTGCTTACTTCCTGATGTAACCCACCATTCATGCACATGTGCATAAATATGATCTTAATTTTGAGGTATTTGAACGTCTGTAAAACCTTTTCGAAACGTTGGTGTATGTTTTAATACTTATCACACAACAGAAATGCATCAGGATATGAAACTAGTGAAAGGCTGCAGGAATCACTAAACGCAAAAGAACTAGAGCAAAACTGCCACTCAGTACAACAGCTAAAGAAATTCAGTCAACACACAATCACAACAACATAAATCGCAGCACCGGTTTCTTTTAGCCATTGAAATCACCTCTTAATCGAGCTACAATAGTGAAACAAAATAAAATAAACTAGTGAACCTACCTCCGGCGTGAAGTCTGTCTTTATGAATCCTCACCTTTCCATGCCTCTGTCTGTGTGTGTGTGTGTGTGTGTGTGTGTGTGTGTGTTCACGTGCAGACCTACCGATCCTCCCTCAAAGCACCTGCAGCACACATGTTTTTCTCCCACTAAAAACCCTCAAACGAAAGAAAACGCACTAAAAAAACACACTAAAAAAAAAAATCACACACGCACACAAATGCAGAAACAAACACACTTACAGACGTAAACCACACAAGGTCTGATTCGGAGTTCCACGGAGAAGCAGAAGAATCTGCCAGACAGGATTAAGAGTGGAGACAAACAGCACAGAGACGGGGGAGTTCAGGAATGAGTAAAAGAAAGAGTGGAAAGAGAAGAGGAGGTTTGGAACAGAGGTGTACAGAACACAAAGCAGAATGAATGGCCCATATACCAGAAATATGAACCAGCAACCAAATGAGCTCATTTCCTCTGGGTGTGTGTGTGGGGGGGGGGGGGGGGTAGAGTGTGTTTAAAAAGTGTGCTTTAAAAACGTCCCAAAAACGTTGTGCAAAGCAATCCACTGTTTAAAAAGAGTAAGAAATACAGACAGATGGGCAAAACAATAGACGGACAGACGCTGAACAGAAAGATTGATCGCGGTTAACAGACGTTTAAATAAGTAAACAGACAAAGACACACAGACGCATCCAGACGGTCATCTCTCGTCTCGACTACTGCAATGCTGTGCTGTGTTATAAAGCCTCTGCAAAAGGGTCCCGAACGCGGCGACATGTGTTTCGAAAACGGGATTCCTTTTGTGTGTAAAATTATTATTTACACTTCAGCTTTTCTTTCTTTTATTCTGCAGTAACAAAATTATATTATTAGTGTTGCCATGCTATGGTGCAAACTGATATGAACACTTGATACATTATATATATATAGTTCTTCTGTTTAATACCACTTTCTGTTAAATGCACAAACATGCACAAACCCGAGCGAGCGTCCGTCCTCCAGTGTGTTTTGTCTGGACTGGAGTTTCTGGATCATTTAGTGCTGATTTAACTAAGCGATTGTGTTGGAAACACAACAAGATTTCAACCGAGTACAATTGCTATTGTGCTACTAAAACCCTTTTAAAAACCATGAGACTCGAGCCACGAGGACTGTGAAGGGACGCACTCATGAACACAAAAGCCACTTGTGTCAGCGCAGAGGTTAAAAGGTCGTTTGTTTATACCCCAATCTTTTGTGAGCAGGAGGTATGTACGGTGGGGGGGGCACCATCGGTGACGAGGGTTCTCACCGTCACACAATTAAAAGTGAGTCGTTTCAGAATCGGTGAGGTTTTATTTCTCTCTCAGTATCTAAATGAGCAGTAAATATTCTATTGTGCTTTGTGTTTATGACTGAACATAAATCAGAAACGCAGCTGGTCACTTTCACTCAGTCACGCAGTACGACAGTTTACAGATGTTCACGCAATAGCACTCTTGAAACCGAGAATGTCTTTTGCTCACTTCAAAATCAAATCTTTTTGACTCACTAAAAAGAAGAAATGTGTTTATACACAACCTTAAATAGATGGTGTATTTTTCCCCACAATACGTTTTAATGTTCTGTTTTAATTAGTGCTTAAACTAAAATCATTGCACATTATAATAGGAGAGTTAATAAACTAAAAGGACGAGGACGACACGTGCCGTCTCTTTCGCTAGATACGTTAAGACTCTGCACTGATTCGAATCTTTTGTGGTTTGTAAAATCCATGCCCCACATACAATCTGTAGATCACATCGAATCGATTTGAGCTCAGTAAGCACAAGCAGAATCCATGAACCAAGACGTACCGAATTATAAAGCACACTGTTGCCTTTTAAGTGCTTCTTATAGTATTAAAAATACGTTACGCAGTCACTTCAGCATGTCAAAACAAAAAACCCAGAACAACAAACCTTATCAAAGTCTTCCTGTGTGGCTCTCATCTCCTTCCAGGTTTTATTGAGTAGCTGAATGCAGATACAGAAAAGTTCCTCCAGCAGTCGATCCTGTGCAAAAAAGATGGGGTGGTAGTTGGATCCCGTCTCAGAAGCTGCAGGGCAGAAGACAAACAAGCCAAACGGAAACACTTATTTTCCAAGCCGGCTTACAACAGTCAGAAGACTGGACACGTCATTGAGGCTTAAGAGCCTTTAGGGTTTGAACCAGCGACGTTTTGGTCCAGCACCTTAAAACACATTTACTGAACCAGACCAGAAAGAAGCTTTAAACGATTGAATACACAAATATTTTCATATTTAAGGTGATCGGGATATAATTCACTAACTTTTCCCTTCATTTTAAATGTCATAAAGAGTCAAGCTGGTCGAAAAAGAAACAATCAGTGGCTATGAATTGGATGAAAAGAGGCTACACGAATGGGGGTGGTGGCAGCACTAAAGAAAGAAGACTTTAGTTGGCCTAGACAATCAAATTGGGGGCGATTACAAACTGGACGACACATCAGTAAAACACACAAACAAAATAAACAGAGCTGGGATTTCAAATACCATCTCTCTCTCTCTCTCTCTCTCTCTCTCTCTCTCTCTCTCTCTCTCTCTCTCTATCTATCTCTCTCTCTCTCTCTCTTAAGGTCATCTGTTTCTCACCTGCTTAAAATATGATCCTCATACTATTGTAGTTTTGCCATCGCAGCATAATTATGAAATTACTGCAGTTGTGCAGCGTTGTGTAAAGTAAAAATTCATGTGCTCAAACATGCACTGTTTAATCTTGATTAATACATTCAAATAAGAATTTAATAATCGTACGGCAACAGTTAGTATATAAAAGCACAATTAAATAAAAACTTGTTCGTTTTTAGGTGCATAGAGTCTGAACACTATGGTTATGAACACAAAGTTATGGACTGGGAACTACTAGGATGCACAATCCAAAGTGTACTACTGTGGTCACTCCCTAATTTACGGAGCTGAAATATTTTTATGTTAACATTTAGCTTAGTGAGCTTAGCATGAGAGATCCTTTTACTTTTAGTCTACTTTCTATGTTCCTGGCAGTGTCACATGTGTGATTTGTTTACCTACTTGTTTCCACACCTTGCTCTATGCCACCTGTCTGTATTGTTTTTTTTTATTTGTTTCTTCACTGTACACACAATATTCCCTCCCCTACATGTCTGAATATAAGTTTCCCTGGTCTGAGACTATCTGTCCTGTTATAATGTTATAATTCTAATATGAAATACCTCATTCCTTGTTGTTTCTTTGTTTCATTGATCTTGTGATTGCAACCTATGACTGTTATTCTGTTATTGGTATGGATTTGCGTATAATAGAGCTTCATGCCTGTTCTTTGATTTGTGATTTAAACTTTGACAAGTAGCATTGATTTCTTCATTATAAAACCAATTTCTTTTGTTTCCATTGTATCTTCCTTCCTCCAAAACCAATAAACCACCATGTTGGTTTACCATCATTACCAATATAGTGATGCTGGTAAAAAAGAGATGCCAGTAGCCGTATAAACATTTTACATATGTGCTATCTAATAGGGGTCACACAGAAATGTTTTGGGGTAACATACACTTACTGGAAGATGGATAAGAGTGCACACAAACAGACAACTTAATTCATGTCAATATTGGCCTAGAGATCAAAGAGTCACCTGTTCAGGTTCCACTGCCAACAAGTTGCCACTGTTGGGCTTAACCATTGACCCTCAGTCACTTTGTCACTTAGTATAAAAGCATCTGCTAAATACTGAAAATGCAAAATAAAACATGCATCAGTCCAGTCGTCAGGTGGCCTGTTACTTAAGGTCTTCGTTTGTAAAGGCTCTGCAATGTCTGTAATGCTGGGTACCTAAACTTGGTTCATCAGCTTCCACAGGAACAATGTGGAAGAAAGGAACGAAAATGGAAAAGAAATGGAAAGGAATGGAATGGAATGGAAAGAAAAATGTAATCCAAGCCAAGAAAACCAAGAAAAATAAGCTATTTAATAGTGAGACTGGATTTTAATGTGGTTTCCCACCTCTATACAAACTGATTATCCTTTAACATATACCATCTAAACTATGGTTTCTGCAGCGCAAACTTTTTTCCTTAAATCATCATTACATAGCATTTGTGTGTAGTTTTGCTGAGCAAGTCACTTGCTTTTCATGTAGCAGACTCTGTACCTGTGCAGAACTTTTAGTTCCATTTCCCACTGAACAAACCATTCTGCTTTGGTCTTCAAGTGATGTGGTCACTGTTGGTCTGTGTGATTGTGGTCTGTATATAAATAATTCAATTTTGGCATAGTAACTCATGCTGTTACATTAGACGCTTTTAGTTTAGCTATAAAGTATTGCTGAGAAAGCCATTTGTTGCTTAGAAAAGAAACAATTTAACTGGAGACTTTCACTTCCATCAGTGTTCTCTAGTTTCCACTCTCGTAGTGCTGTATAGTATAAAATGTTCTGTTGAAGGCGTAATTGCAGCTACATTATCATTTGTGAACAAGAACATCTGAACTTTTGAACCTTTCACAAATAAGTAAGTAAATAATCGCTATTCAACATCAGTAACTAACACATATTGGAAATAATTATAATATTTGTAATATTAAAACAAAAAATTGCTAAAACTGTCATCTCACAGCAAGAGGTTCTTGAGTTCAAACCCTATGCAAGGTGGTCTTGGTCCTTTCTGTGTGGAGTTTATATGTTTTATTTTACTTATTTTTTAAAAAAAATAACAGGTACACCACACAATAATCAACACATTTATTCCATAATGCAAATGTGCCAGATTTAGCCAAATTTTGCCTAAATTTTATTTGCAGTCCCTGGACAGGTCTGGCAGGTCTCTATCTATTCGTTTATCATCCTTTTTCCCAGTTCCTGGGGTAGGACATTAATGTTTGGAGCAGAGTTTTTTACGTCCGGATGCCCTTTACAATAAATAATATAAAGCATAATTAAACAACATGCTGACAAAATTGTGTGCTTAATAACCGTGCGTTTCGACTTCTGGAAAACAAACCAACAGCTGTCAACACTTATAATTCAGCTGAGAATTCACATAGGATGTTGTTTTCTTTCAGGATTTCAGCCTCCCAGTCCAAAAACATGCAGCCAGGTTTATACAGTTGAGTCTATAGTTTGAGTTGTATTAAAAACTGTTATTGTATTGTCACAATATGTGGTCTACGGTTTTACTGTGAGATGTATCATCAGATAGATGTGGCAGAGATTGTCGAGCCAATATTAATACTGTTTGCCAAGAAGAAGTGATAGCAAGTGTATAAATACTTTATGTGGAGGCTGATTCAAGTGGTTGGTTGGGTTACACTTTCCATGTGGCAGACAGTGTTATTGGTGAGGAAGTAGTGGGTGGTGGCAGCCATTTGGACAACAACAATACAGCAACTTGTATATGAGAGAAGATCTCAGCATGTAACTCGGATTTACACTAAAAATAGTGAGGAACGAACACACAGTGTTTAAATATTACATTAATGGACTCAACAACCACACAGCAGTGATGTATTTTGTTATATAACTATAAAGAGTTAGCAAACAAATTGCAAGAGTAAGAAGTTTACACCTATAGGAGTTAATAGTGCTAGTGTTATCACTTTCATAACCGCTTACCAAACCTGGGTCTCAGGGGGTGCCGGTAAGGTAGGGTGTGGCCTATTTCAGGTTTTAAGAAACCCCATTAATAGGACACCAGACCATCCCAGGGCACACACACACAAACCCAACAATTTAGTGCCTCTAATTACCTTGAGTGCATGTTTTTGGACTGTGGGAAAGTGCCTGAAGAAAACCCAACAAAAACGTGGACCTGTGTCTGAGAATAAAACCCACAGTGCTAGTCTTTGTTCTCTGCTGTTATTATTGTTGTTATTTTTATACAGTGTGTAGCACTGTCACTTCACAGCTTTATTCGGGAGAACAGATCTTGGATACTTTCTGTGTGGAATTTACATGTTCTCCCAATGTCTGTGTGGTTTGCTCTTACGGTCCAAATACATGCTGTCTCTGTGTGTGTGTGTGTGGGGGGGGGTGTTTGTGTGTGTGTGTGTGTGTGTGTTCATATGTCAACCTGTTCATATGTTTTGTGTATTCGCCCAGTGTGTGTCCTATCATGGTCAATAAGATTAAGCGCTAATAAAAGTAGATAATGGATGGATGGATTAGAAAGTGTGTGAGTAAATAACTTCTAATAACTGTTAAATAATTTAAGTTGATTAAGAAGAACAAATGAAACACTGAAATGCATGGTTTAGGCTGAACACACACACACATTAACATTGTTTGGTCTGAGCATCAAATTCTTTCCAAAACTAGTGCTTAAAAATTGCAGCATGCCCATGGAGTCCTGCTGGCTATAATTAGAGAGTATTTGCTTGATTAGCCTGCACTTTAATCATGACAGAAATTGCAGGGATGGACAGGACACAGGCAGATAATTAGCAGCTTTTAAATTGATGTGTTTCTCAGGAAATGACCCAGCATTTTTATTCACCATCACTCACTTCCTCATTCACACATCCTAACACTCTAATGAGTTTAAACTTAATTGACAATTCATTTTAGCAAAAGGTATATATTTACCTCAGTCATTTGACCCACTTTGTACCTGCTGAGGTGCATAATGATGCTCTGTGTGATCAACTTTAACAAACCTCATTTACATACAGACTTGTAAAGAACTTATAAGCTAAAATTATACACGCAACTGTGCAGAACATAAATGATATTCATGTAACATCTCATGATCTGAACTGACCCAAACGTAGTAAGTCTGAAACTGCAATAATTACGGTAATCATTCACTAATATCTTCAGACTGTGGATGCTTCTTTTTTCTAGTACTTTTAGTTTAGCAGTACTATTTTTAAATCATTGGATATGCAAAGAATAAGAGTAAATGGTAGAATAACTGGTACTGATGCAATTTCATTGATGAAACTGCAAAAATTAGGACAAACAATATTGATGTTATATGCAAGTAAAATAGCCAAGAGTAAATGTTTGAACGAGTTTTACAAGGGCTAAATCTAGGCGACTAGGTTAAAGCATCTCCAAAACTGCAGCTTTTGTTGGGAATTACTGGTTGTGGGACTTAAATTTCATGAATTACTGATTCTGTGTCTTAAATCTCATGTAATCTGAACAGCTAATTGCTAACTGACACCAAAATATATGTACAATTTTGTTGAAAACTAATGGATCTTATTCAAATTTAGAATGTTTATATGAGTAGTTGAGACTTAAAAAGGGGTTCTTATATATATCCATAAATCCATTTTAAAAGTGGTACAATCAATAGATGGCAAACCAGCAACAGGGTTAGTGATCGCAGGGCTGTTTTGTTTAAGCAGAAAAAGTGACCAACACAATATTAGGAAGGTGGTGATAATATTATGTCTGACTGGTGTATTTTAGAATATATGGTAATTTTTTTATTTACATTAACGCAACACAGAAATTAGATTAGAGTCTGGGCAGTCTAGAATTCCTGGTCTGCCCTATCCGCAGAATGAATTATGTTAAAATGTCTCAAAAGAGCTCCAAGAATGGACAAGAATTTTGTTCTATTTTTTGTCAATTAATTTTCTTATAAAAAGAATCCAGGTCATTTGCTTTGGTTGAGAATAAAATATTGTAATGAACGAGACAATGTGACAAAAAGAAAAGAAGCAACACAAAAACACACACGTACACTGTTTACTGAACATAAAACATTTGCACAAGACAAAGCACATTAATACAGTTCTTAACTAATTACTATTGCTAATTTATAGGCTACACTCATGAACTATTCCGAAGCTAAGCTAAACACTAATCGTACTGATGAACACACAAACTGCTATGAACACGAATTCTAAACATGAACATGGTAAACCAAACTAGAATGAGCAACAATTCCAAAATATGTAGTTCACATAGTGAACCAAAATACCAAAAATATCACCAAATACATGGTTTAAATTTAAAAAAGACACAATTAAGAGAAATAACTTACAGGCACTCAGGTGACACTAGTATGCATGTGTATTATCTTTTTTGTTTGTATACTACTTTTTGTCAGTGTGTAAAATACATTTTTGAGTTAAAAAAAAAACAAAACAACTAAGCTTAAAACATAAGCATGAATTATGGGACAGTGTAGCCTAGTGGATAAAGCGTTGGGCTGGGAACCCAAAGGTTGGGGGTTCAAATCCAGGCTCTGCTACACTCCGCTACACTACTGGGTCCAAGTTGGGATATGTGAAGAGAAACGTTTCATTGTACTGTACATCTGTATATGTGTAATGACTAATAAAAATTGAATTAGAAAAAAATGGTTCGGCACAACCTTATCATTTCAGATTTTGTTTTTAATCACATGATTTCAGTAAAACCCGAACAGAACAAAACAGAAACAAATTTATATGGCTGGTTGATGTTAAAACCAAAATACACAAAATGTACTGTTTCATTTTGTCTAACAGCATCCAGACATATTTTAACAGAGCTGTGGAAAAAGGGCATGCTGCCCTAGAAACACATATAATTCATAGTGGGGGGAAAAAACAAATGCAAATGCGACTCACAGTGCACCTCTCCAGGAAACCAGCTTTCACAGGTTACAGATGATTGGATGTAATTGCAAAATTATCTTATCCAGTTTGCCTGTTTTACATGTAGCACTTGCTTATCAAAACTGTCAGAACTTCAGATAATATTAGAAGTGAATAAAAAAAATTGAAAATTTGTGAAATAACGTCCTTTAATAAATATGGTGTATAATGCCTGAGTAGTACAATTGTGACTGCATATTTTGAATTAAATATTCTGATTCTGGAAATTATAAAACTCAACAATTTAAATGCAATACGGTGCTAAATGTAAACAGTGAATTATATTCCAATGTGCAGTTACTTTGAATGGTGAATTTCAATCAATAATATTCATCAACAAAAATCCCTGGTGAAAGAGGTTTTTGATTTTACGTTTAGATTGAATATTATGATTGGATTTATGGGTTTGAGTAATGTATAACATCCTTTAAACCTGTCATCTTAATTTTACAAAATGCAATACTTAGGAACAAAAGGATCAAACTCATGGCTATACATAAAAATATTAGCTGCAGAACCTACTAAATTACAAACCTCCCATGAAATAGTATGTCCTGCATTGGTGTATTGAATTCCGCAAACGAACTCTGGCTATAAGTCAGTTATAAAAAGAATACTTAATACACAACAGATAAAATGTAATATTGTTAGGGACCATGAAGCTGAATGTTAGTAGTATTCTACATTATATCTTTGTACATTGTCATAATATTTAGCATGCAACTATATTATAGCTTTATATTTAGCCACCAGTATGTTCCACATAATATGTACCTCTGATTTATTTTGTATATAGTCTTATAGTTTGTAATCTTGAGTTTATGTTTCTTTATATTGTTGATTTGATTGTAACTTGTTTCTTTACCTGGATTGTACTAGAGAAACAATCAGCCAGAACTCAATTCCTTGTGTGTTTTTACATACTTCAGGCCAGTAAACATGATTCTGATTGTAATTTTGTTAATATAGATAGATAGATAGATAGATAGATAGATAGATAGATAGATAGATAGATAGATAGATAGATAGATAGATAG
>JAOTRQ010069496.1:0-12578 GCA_028565875.1 Hoplisoma paleatum
ATGAAGACTTGCATATGCATATGGGACATTAGCTGGGTACAAATTGTCTCCTCTAGTCTCGTCCACCTCCTCAGAGGGTGTTATGATCACAGCAATGCCATTATTTTCTGTCTGTCGGTCCCTGGATCGCTCGTGCGTATTCCAGTGCGCATTCTTAACCACGCGCGCTCGACCTGATTAATGCTGCTGTTTGGAATCTAGGGTCTGGATCAGTTTGCCAATCATGATTACGACGCTGCACGTCCCAGTTCCCGACACACCAGATTCGAATCCAACAACCCAACAATCCAACTCATCAGCTAATCACCGGGCTGCAGGACTGTGAACGTGCCAACGATTTAAATCGAGCTCTTCGGTGACTTTGGTGGTCGTGCGTAAAAGGCGCAATCTGATCGTGATCTGTGTTTTTAAATGCATCCGTGTTCTGCTTTTAATGTTGAGTTTATGGCACGGGGTACTCGTTATCTTCTTTCTTTTACGCGCAACTTCGAGCTGCAGACTGCGTACAGGATCATCCGGGCTGACATGACACACGCTGGCAGGAACAGCTAATGAATAATTGATTAATTGCTTTGGAAGGGACCGTTTTTGGACGCTTTGATGAGTGGCAGGGAGAGATAAAGAACCAAATGGTGTCGAAATAAACTGCATTTGGTTGTCTTACAAAGATGACGTGCGCGTGGATTAGTTATTTTGCTATAAATGCTTGGAATAGCTCATTTATAATGCAGATATTACGATTGCAAGTGCAATGCAACCAATGCATGTGGTTTATGTGGCATGAACGGGGCACGTGTTGCAGCGTCACTCGTTTGCCATGTTGGGGAGGGAGGGTGTCGAACACATCCCGGTGGCATCTTATGATCAAAATAAGCTATGGGACAGTGATAGCTGAGAGGTTAAGTTGGGCCCTTGTGAGACCCTGTAGGACCCCTGTGCATGGCCCATAATCATTAAGGCTCAAATTGTAACTGTAAGTTGTAAGTGTAAGTTACGGTCAGTCCATGTGCACAGTCAGAGAGTCACATATTGTATTCGAACTGTTATTTATTATAATATATTATTCTATTATTAAATATGTTACTATTATAATTGTCATCTTGCGCTGTAATACGCTGCAAAACGAATAATAAATATTAATATAGCGTATTTCTACGTTTCAGACGTCGTTTGTTGCCATAACTAGGTGGTTATAAGCGAGAATATTTTATGTTTTATTAATTATTGTTTCTCGCGGGGTCGCGCATTTCGCCGGCGTTCTGAACGCGCACTGGAACAGCGTCACCGGACGTGAACGCGCTTTAGCTCCAGCACTGTTGCGCGGTGCCTTCTGGACCTCTAATCAGAATGATGGTAATAATTAACACTTTATGTGTGTAACTGCACAGATCCCGAGTTTGTTATGTTCTTATTTGATTCACACTAAAAGTCTAACGGATGCTTTTGCGTACTCAGAACCTGCCAGTAGGTGGAGTGGCTCTATTACTGATTCCAAACACACTCCGTAAAAGACACAATAAGCTGTAATTCTGCTGTAATAAATTTACACAAAACGCTACTGAATTATTACTGTGTTCGGAAACGTGGGACGGTGACGAGCTTTTTACGTCATCTCGTGCGCGCTCCCGAGATGGAGAGTGTTCGAATCTCACAAAAACAAACAAACAAAAAAAAACACAAAAGACGCCGGTGCGCGGACTTATTTTTTATAAGTTAATACAATTGTGTTAACTTTTAATCTTTGTACAGCTGTACAAGTGTATTTACTTGCAAGTTCGGGTGTGGCAGTGGAGTTTAAATCCATTCGGTAGATATATTGGAGAGGTTAGCGCTTGTGCCACCTTGTCCCATTGCTTTGAATGGCGCGATGCTACCTGCGTTAGCACAGCTGCGAAACACTTAGAAACTTAGAAAACTTTACTTAGAAAGCAAGTACAGCTGTCTAACTAGTGATAGCACTATTAAGTGATTACTTTTAAGTCTATTTACTTTTCGTCTATTCGATAATGCTGTTTAGATAACGTCTCATGCTTATGCTAATGCAGGTAGCAATGCGCTATTTAAAACAATGGGACAAGTTGGCACAAGCGCTAACTTCTCAAATAAATGTCTACCGACAACACTTACAAATAAATGTACTCGTATATACACACAACTTTATATAGATTAAACACTAACAAAAAATATATGAACTTATTTATTACTAAATACCCTGTTTTTTGTTCTGCACAGCAGACAAGTTATTACTTCGTGAGATAGGTTGTTTCCGCTATGAATTCTGGGATTGCCTTATTGAGTGAGTGAAGATGAATTTATACTTCTGTGTCAAATCGACACAAACGCGAATCCCCTTCACACAGCCTTCAAAACACACGGTTGTAAATAAAGTATTCACTCTCTGCATATGGCGGTTGCATATGTTTTGGTTTACGAAGGTGGTTAGAGAACTGGGCTTGTGATCGGAAGGTTGTCGGCGCTATAACAAGAGCTGACCGTGAAGACCGAAGTGCCTATGAGCAAGGCTTCTAACCATTAACTACTCCCTGGACGTCGTGGCTGGGGCTGCTCACTGTGTCGGGCAAATGTGCTCACTGCTGCCCCCTTGTGTGTGTTCAATAGTGTGTTCAAATGTGCACGAATGAGGTTTAAATGCAGAGGAAGAATTCCCAAGTGTGTAAAAGCCCGGCCGTGAACTGTGGCGTATGGTAAATGGGGGAAAAATGTATACTTGTATTAAAATGCTTCAGAATCCAATAACATTACAGTTTGTGGGTACAAACGTTGTTTTTTTTTCTCCTGCTTTTTAATTCTACTCCACTGATTAATGATGCCGTTTTCCCCTGGAGGGCAGAACACCTAACAGCGCATCAATAGCATCGGTCCACACTGAATCTCAAACACCTCGATTTACAAACTGTTCAGCATTACTGTGGCTGTTACTGAACAATCTCTGCTGTAAACAATGTCAAGTTTGTGAAAGCAAAGGATTAATTATATTTGTTTTTTACTTTTTACGCAGTTAGATTGTTTCCTTTAAGTTATTGTTTAAATAATTAAAATAATTTAGTCTCCAGTTTCTTTTCTTGTAGTGGAACACTGTTCCGACGTTAATTCAGGTTTTCTGTGTTTGACTTTTGTAACAAAGAACAAAATAAAAAGCAAATAAAAAAGGAAAATGAATTGAAACGAATCTCTGTTGATTTGTTTTAAAGGATTGCATTTCCTGCAGGTGCACCTTGTTCTAGGATCGCAATTAGAACTCATTAGCAGCACTTTACAGGCACTTTTATGCAAAGCAACATACCATTAGGTGCTGAAGTGCATTCTGGGTTTCTAGTTTGTCGACAAATATGTAAGAAGAGTATTAAAATATTTATAAGCCGCGTACTTTAAATAAAGATTGGAATGGGTTTGCATGATTCTCCTTTTAACGTGCATAATATCATTAAAAAAACATTTGCGAGTCATTTCAGTATGTAAAGAAGCTTTTGCTTCTTTAAACAATAGCTGATTTATTTTATTGCACTTGTGTTCTGTGTAATGTTGCCAGATCAGACAAATCTCAACCATGTTTGGGTGAGGTTCAGAATTGGTCAGGAATATACTAACTCGGCTGGTATTGATTCGAGTGAGCTTTTACACTTCATTGTGGCTCTTGAAGTTATTTTTGGCTGAAAACTAGTCTTAGAATCTGGCAACCCTGATTCTGTGTTGCATCTTGGTCATATTTGTCCATCTATAGCGCTGAAATGACTTCAACTCTTGAATCAGCCTGCAGTTAGACATGTGTAAGTCCATGTTTTGCTTAATAATTCAAGTCAGGTCAGATTTTATTTGATAATTTTATAGTGCTTTTTAGAATTTAGGACCACCAAACCAGACACCCCTGTTGAGCAAGCCGAGGGAGACTGTGGCAAGGATACACTCCTTAAAAATGTAGATAGAAACCTGGAAATAAATCAAACTCAGCAGAAACTCAGCAGAGAACCGTTCTTCATGAGTTTTTCTTTATTTAGTCCGTTGTGAGTTCTCGGATTTTCTCAGTGCAATACGGCAGGTCCCTGTTTGAGCATTTTTAGCCTGACTTGAGTCTTATACTTGCAGTTTTATTCTCGAGAGAGTAAACAGGATTCCATTAGAACCACTGCTGGGTAAAAGAACAGAAGATGTAGTTAAAATTTAGAATCATTAAAAGTAAGCAGTTTAGCAGAGAAAAGCTTCAGACTCTGACTCTTATTATAATAGCGTCTTGTAATCAAAATGCTAAACATCATAAACAATTTAAAAGCTTTTTACATAAAGTGCTGTTTGAATATTTTGGTAGCAATAATCAAACCCGATGCTTTCAAGCCTCACTCAGAACGTCCTTCAGTGTCTGAGTTTGTTCTCGCAGCGATGAAGTCCTGAAGACATGTCCGACTATCAGAGCCTGGATATCATAAAACATTTCAACCCGGCTTGAGTTCAGAATCTCATCAGGACGTGAAATCTAAAATTTGCCGTGGGATCGCAGGAACGGAGAGTCTGCTGCATTGCTAATCTTTAAAAGTGGCTATAAATCCAGCAGCCAGCATCCCCGGCATGACGTCGGTTTTAAGGTCAGCGCTTGTAAATCCAGCAGACAGGACGAGGCAGTTCTGGGGTCAGTGCATCACCACAGACTGTATATTTACGACCCGTCCGTCGTCAGTGAACGGAATCCGTTTTGTTTGTCTTTGCAGCGGTCACAATGCCTTTCAATTCACTTTTTCAGGTAACCAAACTTTAGTTATTTAAAAGGGTGTAGAACAGGGGTCACCAACATGGTCGCCTGAAAGGACCTCATGGGCGGTCCTGTTCTAAAAATAGCTGCATATTTTACATATTGATATTTATTAGTTTCCTAGTTTATTAAATGATTGTTAAAATAATTGTGAGAAATCATTTACATGATCAGCATCTTCACATAGATGAATATCATTCATTATTAATAGTAACGTCATTAAAGGTTATAAATTTGTGATTTCACAAGTGTGTATCAAACTGGTCGCCCTTCACAGTACCAAAAAAGTAGCTCTCAGTTTCAAAAAGGTTGGGGACCCCTGGTGTAGAAAATCAAATCAGGGTTGTCACAGTGAAATGCTTTTGTGACCACTCGGCCACATTCATAAGTAAAGGATGAAAATATAAATTTTTGTCAGAAGTCCGAATGTCTGGATAGGTGTGTACGACGTGTAAAAGGTTAGCTTTGTCAGGTTACCTCGGGCACGCTGGCTTAGATCTTCGCTATTGTTACAGATCAATTTTAAACCTATTTTCTGGTCTAATTTTCTCTTTTCTATTCTGAGCTGCTTTCTTTTGCTCTTGCTGTGCTACTTTTTAACTAGCGTTCCCCCACAAGCGCAATCGAATCTACATCCTCCAGCCTGACGTCAGTTTTGCACCCATAAATCTTCAATATCAGTTATTCTAATGAAACGAAAGCCTTCATGATGAGTTCAGTTGCTCATCATCTCTGATGTTGTCAGAACCTACGCGATATTGCTAACGGTGCAGTTACTATTTAACGTCTTACCCATACGTATGTGTCACTGCTTGTTTACAAAAGGTTTACAAGACGATGTTTACAAGACGCTTTATAATAACAAAAGACGACACATGATCAATGCTAGTTTGATAAATGGTACACTAGATATGACAACTGACTAATTCATACGAGTATGAATGTACCTGGAACAAAGCAGCTGTCGATCATAGTGTTTCAATCCTGAAACACACCAGTAGAGAACGCCATGGCACATAATAAACAAAAAAAGATTTGCTAAAATGTGTGTATATGCTCGGTATATAATTGTATAGCCTCAATGTAACGTATGTTGTAGAGGTTGTATTTCATCACATGAAGTCATGATTTTATTATCATTTTAATACACTCTCGTGCTATTGATGTAATGTATAATGTATGATTGGCTCGTAATATGTATTTATATTATTAATAAACATACAAAACATTTTTCTGGTGACCCCAGCGTGACCCTGGCGGTGCTTCGTGTTCGATGGCGAAATGAAACGTATCATCGAATGTAAGAAAGTGGGAAGCAGTTTGTTTTTCCAAGGACATGATAGAAAACGACGGAGCCACGTTTTAGCTCTGTAGGTGCTCGGACACACACACACACACACACATGCACGCATGCACGCACGCACGCACGCACACACACACACACACGTATTCTCTCTTTGTCCCTGTGGATGAAGCAATTTCCATAAACACAAGGTGGCTGTGCTTTAATAATGTTGGTCCGCAGGAACTCCAGCAGCCAGCGGCGACCCCTGACCTCAACCTAGTAGAACAGTTTTAGGATTGATTGGAACTTTGATTGCTAGCCAGACCTTTGTGCTTTTACCCAACTGGAACTTAGTTCCTGACCACACCGATGCTCTTTTGACTGGACGAGTGCAATTCCTAGTCACAAGTGACCATAGAGGCAAACCTGGTTGTGCTGTTTAGAAACTGGGTTTACATCCATTTGTATTTTTACCCACCGGGGGTAATATTATCGGCACTAAGAGACTCACTGGTCGACTCTTTATATTGTATTTATATGTGCGATATATCAGGATGCACGTGAACGCTTTCAGCAGCCATTTCTGATACAAACTTGTCCATAACTTTGTTATTATGTTTTTACGAATAATGTGACTTGGGTAACGAATGACCGCTTCCTGACATGGGTATAAAACATGATGTTATTAAATGAATAAACAATTAACAACAAACTCTCTAGAAGTAAAAGCGAACAGCTCTAGAACTTTCCGTACAAGATTCGGTGAGACGTGTGTGGCTGAGAGCGGCGCCTAAACTTCGACTGTCGCTGAACTCTGAACTGATTTCCTCGGGAGATAATTGTCACAACTCGTTTCGTACGACTTTCATACATCACTTGAGCTTAGTCAGGAGTCACTGCCGGTCACTTCCGCCCCAGTAATCACTCACAGCAGCTCGTTTGATATAAAGAGAGTAGAAATCTGACAGCGCTATACAGTAATTCCCTATAATAACCTTTTAAAGTTTAGGTTTAAAGTAGACTGATGTGCCCGAAGCCTCACGGTTTCCACATGGTAACGTAATTCGGTCCGTCCCAGCAAGTTTTAACCCGCTCGTGTGAGTGAAGCTTAGCATGAAGCTAAGCGGGACAGAACCATGACAGAAGGGATCTGTCTCAGAACGTCAGATGGGAATCTGCTCGGAGGGTTCAAAACGTCGAACCCCGTTAGATGTGTCCAGAAGACAGGGTCACCGGAAGTGCTAAGTCACTAAGTAAGCCAAGAATACTGGAGTACATACTCATCTGACATACAAGGTGAGTATGTTCACTAGCGAGGCAACTCCTTATGTTTTGGAACACACCCCTATATAATGCTATATGCTGTCATGTATAATATTTATAATATAAACGTACACACACATGCGAAATCTGAAATACGGAAGATCTTCTGTGAATTTTGTCTCTCAGGTCCTGAACGAATTGATTTTATTTCTCTTTCTCTCTCTCTCTGGATGCAAACGGTGGAGAAACGTTATAAATTTTGCGCTGAATGCTTGTGTATGTTCCTCGTGCCCTTGAGAGGTTTTAATATATAAAGACAGTTTCTCTCTGCGTTGAGGATTCTGCCCACAGGCGATGATGTTCAAGTGCATTTTTATTTTAGTAAGAGTAAAAAATAAAAACATCTGAGTTTGGATTGATTTAGATTTGCTTAGTTGCGATGAAGACTGTGATCTGTGCACAATAAAAACGCAACGACGAGGAAATGTTAAAAATGTGAATCCCTCACTGCTCGGTTTCCCAAGCGATACATGAATCGGTCCGATAACAGCAGCAGCTCGGCACTGACTGGGCTCGAACGATCAGTCGGTTAGTACATTAACATGTTTCTGTCAGTCTCAGTCAAACAAACCACAACTTTTTCCAGCCTTTATTCCAAAATATTTACTTTACTTTAATATTTCTGTCACTCATTTCCAATTCTGGTATTTAGCAGACGCCTTTTATCCAAAGCGGCTTACAATCTAAGCAACTGAGGTGTAACGGCCCGGCTCAAAAACCCAACAGCATCAACCTGGCTGAGGTGAGGTTTGAACCAGCATCCTTTGGATGACAAGTCCTTAACCCTAACCACTAGAAGTAATGATATTGGGCTTGCTTCTAATATATTTGACTTTTAAATCTGTATTTTTACTCACTACCTTCCATGCATGTTTACAGATTCTAGTATTACTTATAACCATAGTTGCATCCTAATCCACTCACTTATATAAGTGTAAGTGCATCATAATTTAGTTTGTAGTGTGTAGTGCACACTAAGTACTTCTGTCTTAGTGCTCACTTTCATGGCTGAGTGTCATCTCATTTGGAACATGACATTTCGGAGAAGTAACAGACGAACATTTGATCGTGGTTCTCTAGTCTGCCAAAATATCTGCCAGGTTTTTTTTGTTTATATGATGAAATGTATGATTTGATTTGCTTTTTTTTACCCTATCTATTAATGCATAATTTCATTAACGCTACTCACTTAAAAGTCCCGCCCCTTGTGTTATGTAGGTGCAATAGCTCATATAGTTCATTGGACGTTGCATCCATCCTTTTATCTTATATCTTTTGCCTGTTAGAAGTGCCCCTTCCGAGTACTTTTAGTGCAAGTGCAGCTTTGTTCAACAACCTCGGATGCACTATCTAGGCAGCATTTTACATCATCATGTGCCTCTCAGATTCCTAGATGCCTTATTATGCTGCCTAGTAAGTCATCTTCCTGAAAGCAAGAATTTAATATTCAACGTCTTACAAGCCAGCAAGACTTTCAAATCCAGCATCCTTTGAAAAGAACTCGGTTGGTTGCTCTGCATTCTTCCGCCAATGCCGTGTGCCAGATTTGGTTCGAAACGTCCTCCGGAAGCCTCATGGATCGTCCTCATGGACCGTTGGCATTCCATTCCCGTTTGATCGAGACGAACGTACAAGCGCGAGCAGAAGCTGCTCTACGGTGCTTTGTGACACGTTTGCGTAGGCCGGTGTGAATAAAAACAGGAGAGTGTGAAAAGCAGAGACATATTAGCACAGCGGGATCAGTCATAAGCAATCTCCCAGTCTGATGCTTTTATCTGAGTGTGTCGAGCCTGACTGCTTTCTAATATCGCCTTTATCTGCTTCAGGTCCGGTCTGACAGTCTGGCAGCTCATATTGTTCTTTTAAATCATCCAGTGAAGCCTGAAGTCGTGTAGCGGCCCGTCACCATCTCGCACCGATACAATCCTCACGATCTCAGAGATCCTGGGGGTCGCTCACGATGTTAGGTTCTCTTTACATCCACATCTATAGCGTGTGACATTAATGTCACAGCGTATATGAATCCAGCATCGACTTCTATGATTCTCATCTCACTCGTAGAATCAGACGAATCAGATTCATATTTATATTAAAGTCAAAGTAGAGGTTGTTGGACATCCACCGATGAAGAGCAGCCGCTCTTGAGACTCCATAACAGGCTCTATACATGGAGCAGGCATGGCCTGGTGGTTAAAGGAGCGGGCTTGTTCGAGTCCGAGACTCGACAGGTCACGACTGAAGTGCACTTGAGCAAGCCATCGAAACCCTAAATTCTCACAGGGTGTCCTAGCTAAGGGGCAGCATACTGCACCTAGCACTTGTGCTCACTGCCGCCCCCGTTAGTGTGTTTGTTTCACTGTGTGGATCGGGTTTAATATAGATGAAAGTTTCCTGATCAAGACAAACCCAAATAACTTGTGTCGGGTGTGAAAACTAGCAGGGAGTGAAAAGTCTCACTCATATCGTCCATTAAATCGCCCAACTCATATCGTGAATTAAATAAAACTGATTACCAAAGCTGATGCTCGGGGGCTTCGTTTTTGTTTTGTTAATCACTTCCAGCGTCGTTTTAATTCCCGCTGTGAAAATGAAGCTTTACTTAATGCATACTGATGTGGACCAAACTTCCTGAAGTATTCGATCCACCCAGGACGTCAGTACCAGTAAAGCAAGATTGGATTCCAGTTAAACAATCTCTCAGTAAAATGCACATGAATGAATTAAAATCAAAAACAAAATGTGTTTGTCTCAGATCCTGCTGATTTAGACGCAGGTAGTGGAGAGTATTCATTTTAGGTTTGATGTATCATCTTAGCAAAGGTCAAATCTCCTGATCTGACAGCCAGCGGATGGCTGTGTTTGGTCACATGACTTCTCCATATTAACAGCTCTTCCAAATGAGCAACGTGCCCGACAATATGGAGTTTAATTGAGTGCGAGTGGGTGCGCTGAGGGAGGGGGATTAACGGACAATCGGACCCGAACACATACATCAGTCTGCGGATAAGAGCCGAGCCGATGACATGAAACGCTGAAAAGAGCCCCGTGTTCAAAGGGTCAGCTCTCATCTCCATAACAATCAGCCATCGTACGCCCATCTGTCTAAACCTGGCCATGTCCCAACGGGGGGTATGCGCGGCCATAATGACCCCACACACACCCTCATCACCGGTGTTGTGTTGCAGCTTTGAAAATGTGAATTACTGGCTGTGGATCGGATTATTTCTCCAAATGCATCCTATTATCCTTATTTTATTAATTTATGTATCCATCCATCCATCCATAATAATGACGTAAAAACAGCAAATATGCTGCCAGTTACATTATATGTATTAAAGCAACTTACAATTACAATGAAAGACCATTTTGCACAATCGAGGGTTAAGGGTTTGGCTAACAGTGGCATTTTGGTGTAATGGGGATTGAACTGGCAACCTGCTTAACCGTTGTGCCATATTCTACCATTGTTTTGAATGACGCAATGCTAAACTCCATTTTGTACCGTTGAGGGTTAAGGGCCTTGCATAATTTAACGAATGTGAAGCTTGACCCAGCGACGTTCTGATCTTTAGCCCAGTACCTTAAGCAATACGCCTATCACTGCCCTATTTATATTTTTATGTTCTTCACTGTAAATAAAAGGTTCTCTACAAATAAACTTGCCTGGACTAATCCATCAGCACAACATACGCTGACGTCAACACAATCGATCCAAGTTAGATCTCAGATCGAATCATCAGATCAATCGTAGGACTAATAATCCAAATGGACGCCGGTTTATCAAATCAAAAATTCAAATTCTATTTGTCACTACACATATACAGATGTACAGTACAACGAAATGTTTCTCTTCGCTCGCATATCCCAAGTTGTCTGGAAGTTGGGGGTCAAAGTGCTATTACAGGGTCAGCCGACGTACGGCGCCCCAGGAGCACACAAGGTTAGGGGTCTTGCTCAAGGACCCAGCAGTGTAGCAGAGTGGAGTGCGGAGAGAGCGGAGTGTAGCAGAACCTGGACTTGAACCCCCAACCTTTGGGTTCTCAGCCCAATGCTCTACCCACTAGGCTACACTGTTTGAATGTCACCGATGCGCAAATGGTGGCTGCTGTTGGACCCTTAAGCAAAGTCTTTAACGCTCAGTTGCTCAGACTGTAACTGATGTAAGTCACGTTGGATAAAGGCGTCTGGTGAATGCTGAAAATGTAAATGAGATCATTAACCTGTCACGTATCACAGGTTCTATGGACGCTGGGGTCAGAGTGCAAGATCTGGCCTTGTATGTGACTCGTCACCCTCTTTTAATTGAAGTCAGACAAAGATGATGTGAAGTGTTTTCAGACGATGGCGTGTTTTTCACGACCACGGAACGCTGAAGCTGAAGCCGCTGTGTGATTGGATAGATCTCGTAGTGCAACATGATCAGCACTCTTAAGCACAATTAATTTCCTCTCCTCATAAACTTGAATTAGACGAGGCTGAAATACATAATGCGTCTGCTAATGAACTGCCGATGTGTTCATGGGAGTTTTCGATCAGTGACTCGAGGATGCTCCTCTCTCCAGCGAGGAGTCGTTCTAATCATTATTATCCTGATGAAATCTGATCCGATGATTGGTTCCATGCGGGATCTTGTTGTATTATTGTGTGTATGTGTGTGTCCGTGCTTGTGTCAGGTTTATTCAGCAGATCATG
Organism: Hoplisoma paleatum; assembly: GCA_028565875.1. Classification (NCBI taxonomy): domain Eukaryota; kingdom Metazoa; phylum Chordata; class Actinopteri; order Siluriformes; family Callichthyidae; genus Hoplisoma; species Hoplisoma paleatum. The sequence goes on from JAOTRQ010069496.1 coordinate 12,063, forward strand.
ATCCACGTTATTGACCAGCAATAGTCTGTATACCTGTCCTGGATCAGTTGGCACAGTTCTGATAACTGAGATGTTTATAATACGTAATAAATACGTTACAATTGGTTCAGGTACTGGGTTACAGATCTGAAGGTTGCCTGATCAAGCCTCACTACCACCAAATTGCCACTGTTGGGCTCTTAAACGAGGCCATAAATGGCTAAAAATCATCGTCTGCGAAATGCTGAGAATGGAAATGGTTTTTTGCATACTTGTACTTTTTTAAGTAGATTTTACAACCTGCACTTTGACATACTTAAGTATGTACTTAAGTTGACTTACTACAGCTGCATTTAAATCATATCTGTCACTCAGTAAAAAAAAACAACACACAGCAAAATCGCGTATGGAAATGCAACAATGAATTGGGTTGCCAGATTGCAGTAGTTTTCAGCCAAAGTTTGTACAGACACAGAAAATAGCGCACAATCTGGCAACACTGCACACACTGCACACTACTGAGGTTTGATAATTAAA
>JAOTRQ010069507.1:0-12577 GCA_028565875.1 Hoplisoma paleatum
ATATTATAAAGTATCATGTTGTAAAAATTAATCCATTGTAAGGCATGACCCATTCATCCTTCAGACACAGCCAATCTTACACACATCTAGCCACTCACCTACAGGACAAGTAATGTTTCTAGGAGCTCTTAGAGGAAATCCGCATGGATTGCCTCACCTACTTAGTCACAATACCACACACTGCACGGATTCTGATCATTTATTTATCTTTACTGAATGAATAGACCTGATCAAAGTATCAGTGGACATAGAAACATCACATAGGGCAATAAAGTAAATATTACCATTATAGGCAATGTGGCAATTGTCACAATTGAGTAAATAATAACTCAATAAATAATCAGAAGAAAAAACACAGTGACATCATTAGGTATGCTAATTAGCATTTCAGTGGCATCCTAGTGGGTAAAGGGCTCTGTTATTCAGCCAATGTTAAGTCCTTGAGCAAGATCTTTAACTGTCTCTGCTCCTGTATGATTGCTGATCTTGCATTATGACCCACAAACAAACAATTCAATATTTTTATTGTATTGTACACTATATGTAAATGCTAGTATATTAAATAAATACTTATATTGTATGAATACTTCAACACTTCATGTATCACACGACATGGGTATATTTTGCATTTCTGACATTTGTGCTTTTTTTCATATTTAGTGGGCTTCAGTCATGAGCCGTGTTGCCATAGAACAAGAACGTATTTTACCTACAATTGCGATCTGTCTCAAAACAACTAATGATTCAGAACTGCGGACTCTTGTTGGCTTCCTCAGAAACCTGTCTCGTCATACTAATGACAAAAGCAAAATGGGCAAGTCTGGTTCCTGTTTTAAAAAAAACCCATAAAGGTCAGAAAGTGGTCATGTACTAGAAGTGTTTTGACCTCTTTTTTTCTTTGCTGTTTTAGTACAAAGGGTGGTGGAACCCTTGGTATCCCGGCTGCCAAATAATAGCGATGACGACATTCCATCTTCCGATGGGGTTATTAATATCTGCGGTGTTCTTAACAACCTTGTGACCTGTTGCGAAGTGGCTGCACGGGACATATGTTTTCATGATGGACTGCCTAAGCTGATGACATTAAAGAATTGTGCTAGTCTCAGGTACCAGACCAAGTGATAACATTATAAATATCATTGCATTGATTGATTTAGTGGATTTTAGTTTTTATAGAGCCACACCCTATGGATTCTAGATTTTTGATTTGTGCATTTGTTTTGTTTTAGGCCAGGCAAACAAGAACAAGCCAAAGCAGCAAAAACAGTTCTCAACAACATGTATCAATATAAGAAATTACACAAAGATTACAAAAAGGTAAGTAAAAAGTACTTTAAATTATTCTATATGGATTTTTCTTTTAGCAAATGCAGATGCACAGGACTATGTAAATAACTGAATCAGTAAATCAGATAATTATGTACAGAAATTTGAGCTAATAACTGTTCTAAAACTTATTGTATTTTAATTCCAGCATCTGTTTGTGGGTGAGATATTTTAGACAGTAGATTAACATTTTATCTTTAAAGCTGGTGCTAGAAGACAAAAAATGATCATGTTTAAGAGGTTGAGTGAGTTTGACAAGGGCCAATATGGCTAGATGACTGCAGCACTTGCAGGGTGTTCCCAGCCTGCAGTGGGCAGTATCAATAAAAGTGGTTCATGGAAGAAACATGGTCAATGCTCACTTATGTATGGTGAATGTATGGTGACCTGTGTGGTCCACTAATATCTTGTACCCGTAAGAAGTCATATCACTCTATTATTGCCACAGGGCTTCACAAAAGACACTAAAGTGTTCAGAACGCTCCTCCTTCAGACACTTGTTTACTGAGCAACTGTTTATTTCAGTTTATAGTACTACGTCTCAAAGCCATGACCCCACCCTGGCCTGCAGGCGTTTTTCCATGTTACAAAGACTGGTTTAAAGAAGGGCGTACAGTCACACAAAAACGTACAAAGGGTGTGCTTAAATGTGCTTCTGCTTTACTAAGTGTAGGTGGAGCCTTTCCCCAGGCGTGTCAGGTGATTTCCTCAGCGGCGTGTCCTAACGCACCACAGAATACCTCAATTTTACATACCTGCTTTTTGCAGAAAGAAAATACCAATTTCAAAAACGGAATGTTTACCATTTGGCCTGATACATTCATCATTATTTTTTGCCAGACCGCCTTTGATATGGTGATATCACTAAGCAGAGCTGTGTCGTACCTAGATGTACCTACCTAATGTGTCGTCACCATTCGTTTCTGCACTGTTGTGACTTCACTGTTCTCAGTGGCGTAGATGAGCACTTTCCCCTTACAGCTAGTGAAGTCCCAATTTTGATTCATGGTTGCAGTCAAATTTTTTTGAGATACTGAAATTGTTCTGTGCATGTATGTTTGTCTCTGTACCCTGCAATAGACTGCTGACTTGTTTAGGTGTTTATTATATTTACCCTGTATGTTGGCCACAGTGGCCATCAATTGGAATAAGCTGGTTGTAAAAAATAGATAATGGATGGATGGATGTACTGCACTATTTTCAAATTCACGTGCTCGTATTGAACAAGTCGGTGTATGATGCTTGATATTTGCGTTGTTTGTATAATGTTGAAATGTGTTCAAACACCATTTTGTTTTTTCTGCTTATAGAAAGGATACAAAAAGGAGGACTTCTTTGATATGTACTAAACTACTAAAAAGAGAGGATCTATTCAAAAATATATTTGGATATGTACATAGGTGGTGGTAAAGAGTAATAAGTAAAGATGAATATTTCCCTGGCTATTTTGACCGATGCTACCCCAGAGCATATAAATGATGCAATTCGATGACACACGCTAACAGAGGAGTTGAAGAATTTGATTAAGATGCTATACTTTAATGGACCATGCACCTTAATTTAGCTTCCACAGGACTTTTTATTTTCAAAGACATTTTGCCACATGTTTTAATGGCTTTTGTCAGCAGCATGCAAAACATTTTCTTTATCACAGGGAAACAATAATGGGAGGCTTGTGAATTCCTGTCTTTAAAAGTTATTAATAGTAAGTTTTTTTTCTAAAATATATTCATGTGTAATGGTTGTGGAATTTGTTAGACAGGAGCAAGAATGTACGCAGGATGTAAGATAGTTTACAGAGGGTATACTTCCTACATATTTTATATTCTATACAGAATGAAAGTGCATTCCATATTTATACATGTTCAATAAGCACCATTTCCACGTTTTATTCCAAAATGCCATACTGTTTCTTATATTCTTCAGTTGCAAATTGAGCCATATGCACTATATTCTCAGACTACACTATAGTATATATACTATACTATATGTATGGATTTACAAAGACAGTCTAATGCAAAGTGTGCTATTTGAGACAGCTTATAACTTGGCTAAATTAGTGATACTTTTTTCTTCTACCTGGTTAGAGAAAGTCGGCCTTCTGTATTTTAATAGTATTGTTATAAAGTCAACATGGTGAATAAATTCATGTGAATGTCTGAATGTAAATTGTTGCTTTTGTATTTCATTCAAAACTTTGTCTGATGTATTCTGTACATTTTCTCGCATCAGGGTAGATAATTTGGCAATTTATTTTATTTTTTCTGAATTTGTAGGCACATTAAAATGCAAGTAATTCATTTTTAGATTTCAGAAAATGGCATGTCAGATATTGTAAGGTTGTATAGAATTCTATAGTTATTAGATGTCCAGAGTTTTTTCAAGATCATCTATAGAACATATAAAGACTATAGAGCATTCTTGTTTTGTCAGCAGAATGTTTGTTTGGGGTCGGTGTGTATTTATCTTGGTGTGTATGAAATCATAGAATGTAATTTTTTTTTCTTTTCTTACGTTCATGATTTTTATGACTATTTTTTTATATATGGATTGTGACAAAGATGCGTTCATTTTGCCAAAGTCTTTGTTCAGGTTATTCTGTAAGAAAATACACACACTGCCTTAAATATAAGCATTCTTATAATTGTTTTTTTTAATATCACTTCTGTGTATGCTTCATCTGATTGTAAACTTTTCACGTATCATGGAATATCATGCTAAAAAAATAAAATAAAGGAATGTTGTTCTGACTTAGTGCATCTTTTATAACAAGTGAGCCACACACATGAACAGATGTATTTAATTGAACAATTATGTATTTTTGCAATATCCATTGGTCACACTACCTTTCCAACAGGAACATTTTATGTCTGCCTTTCCATATCTGCTCTTACCCAGCCATATAGACATCACAATTTATTCTGCTAACCCTGAGAATAAAATGTTCACTTGCTAGTCATCATTACAGATGTCAAAACGACGATATAACCATGTTACTCAATTTACCTGTTTATAATGTTATAGATAGAGATGGATGGATGGATGGATGGATGGATAGATAGATAGATAGAGATGGATGGATGGATGGATAGATAGATAGATAGATAGATAGATGCAGAAGAAGCATATTTAAGAGGTAAAGCTCCCTGCATAAGGCGGGTCAGTAAATCATCGCTAACAACCATAACATATTTTGGATTAAACATGTATTTCATCATATTCAATTTTTATGTAAAAATGAGCGTTTAATATACCATGCTTTCTACAATAGCAATATGGAAGTATTTTACTGAGAAAAGTAAAATAACATGTTGAATGTACGAAACTAAAGTGTATAATCTTTCAAATTCAACCATAGAAAAAATCGACCTGTAAAATTTAAGTTGCTTAGAGACAATGACTATTGGGAAAAAGCGCCATAGAAATAAAGTTGACTTGACTTGACTAAAATTCGACCAGTATAAACTGATCTATTAAATTCGAATTGTAAAATTGGACCTGATAAATTCGACCTTCTACATCCGGGACCCACAGAAAAGGTAATGGAGCGTTGATGTTGCTGATGAAACGATTAGCCAGTAGGTGGCGGTAATGTTGGTCTGTTTTACCACGGGAGATAAGACACTTAATAAGCGCACTAATGAATCATACTTGGCTTGGACTATTGCACTGTGTCTGTATCACACGCGCTTATACCAAGAGCACGTGAGCGCGTGCGCACCCATCAGGTGAGCTCGCGCAATAATGAATGTGAAGAATTCATTCATCATTTAAGATTCTGTCCCCAGTCTTGCGTAACCAAACCCAACAGAAATGTTTATACGCGTAATACCTTCACATATGCATTAATATATTTATGTATTTTAATTTTTATTGTATATTATATTTATTGTAATTTATTCTTGCTGCAGTTTACATTATACAAGTATTTGCACATTCACACACGTCACTTATTGTGCGCGTGCGCTCACATTGTGTAAAAGAATAAGAGCTATAGTTAATAAAAAGATAAATATAGGAAGTTAAAAGCTTATGACACGTATAACTTTCTTCTTGGATGTATTGTGTAAGTAATAAATCGTGACGTCATTCTGTGAGTGACATTAGGTTCTTTAAGATGCCAGTGTGGATTATTTATTAATTGTTGAGTGTTTATTAATTTTCTGCAGTTATATTTGTATAAAGATGCTGTCGTGTCGAACATAGTTCCATGTTGGGAGGGACCTGTTAAATACTCCTTTATGAAGCCAACATTTCACATCAGTCTCATCCAAATATGAATTAAGTGTCGTTAATTCCGACCGTGGCGTCATTTAATGTGAATCAAAGACACAAACACGCGTTTCCTCTGGTTACCATGGATGTTGCTACAACAGCTGCCCTTAAGTCGTAATAAGAATATCCTGATGTTGTAATTACGACATAGTAATAATTTTATTTTATTGTTGTTTTCAGTGTGACAGCAACACGCTTCTGTAGAATTTCAGTTTAAAATCATGAAAAAAAAGAACTGGAGCGCTCAGGAGAGTAATGCTTCCCCCTACAGGACAAACACAAGTAAAACGCCTAAGTCATATACAGTATATTCAACTCTAATAAGAGCAGCACTATGTAGTTCCTATGTGAAGGCCAACGCTAATTTAAAAAAAAGCGACAACTTTTTGATAAAAAAATTTTTAAACAGCGCACATCTAAAAAAAGCATAGTGCAAATAAAAGAAATAATAGTGCACAACTAAAAAAGCATAGTGCAAATAAAATATGCTTTTTTTAGTTGTGCGCTGTGTTTTCGTTTATTTGTACTATGCTTTTTTAATTGTGCACTATTATTTCTTTTATTTGCACTATGCTTTTTTAATTGTGCACTATTATTTCTTTTATTTGCACTATGCTTTTTTAGTTGTGCACTATTATTTCTTTTATTTGCACTATGCTTTTTTAGTTGTGTGCGCTATTATTTCTTTTATTTGCACTATGCTTTTTTAGTTGTGCACACTATGGTTATTTTTGATATAGTTTTTTTTTAATTTGCGCTGCTGTTTTTATTAAAAGGTTGTCGCTTTTTTTAATTAGTGTTGGCTTTTCTCTTTTAATAAAAATGATCTAAAAAAGATTGTAAATCTACACAGCTGAAATCAAGTAACTGTAAATCGAAAAAAATACAAAATACATTCAAAGGTGCTAACCGTTTTAAATTTTAATTACATAAACAGAATAATTTTTTTTTTTTATTAACAATGAGATGGTTCAAACCAAAAAGCTGTACATAGTATAAATACATCAAAGCTTAAATCAAGATATACCAATAATGATACAGAAAACATAAGTAGCCCACCTAACTTCTCATCAAATAATATTTGTCTTTAATAACTATACATTACTAAAAAAAAATGCAGTTTTATAGAAAACATTCAGGACATTTGAGTGTTACAGTAATCTTATATCCTAGCCCACCACTGCTGTGATCTCGAACCTGGTAGTGCTTTATTTCAGAACAGTGGTAGTCTAGTGAATAAAGTCACTAACATTGTTTTGTTTGAAAATTTGGTTACACGAATAAGCAAAATGCATTACCTCCTTACCTCTAGGGCTTCAGTACGATGGCGCTCATCCAGCCTTTAAGCATAAGTAAGATTTAATTGTATGAAGCATTAAATTCTTACATTAATATTATTATATACTTAAAATTTAGTGACATCTCATTAAAAGCCACAAATATTTATACAAAAACACAAAAGTCATGTCCTGACATAAACACAATAGCCACGACATTTAATAGCCAACAATCTACAGCTGTGTTTGATGATTTCTTCTCTACAGTATGGCCAAATATTAAAGAGAGTAAATTACATAAATAAATTAGCAATTTTTTAATGACAAATCCAATGTTAATAACAACAACAAAGGCAATTAAAGGGGGGGCATTTACTTTTAACAGCATGTACTTGTAGCTGAATAAATACTTCAAGTGCAATAAAATAGGAAATATCCATAATAGCCTGATTGAAATTATAGCTTTGTACAATCTTGAGCAAATATCTAAATATTTTACAGAAAACAACCCTACAAAACCAATATCTTCCCCATATAATGCAGCAATTGCAGAAGATATTTTTGTTCAGTGTGATTTTTACATTTGTACACGGGAATCATGGGAAATCCAACAATTTATATAAGATCATTAATGTTTCTCCAGTGGCAGATATGAAAAAACCACAAGCAATATGACGATTCCTTGTGGGATGTGACACTTGACCCTGGATCCTAGCTTTAGCGAGCCATGATATCCAAAATACAACACATCAATAAATTTCAACAAACACAACCAGCCAATAATATCACACTCACAATGTGTTAACCCATCAGTCTAAAGGTAGCCCATCATGATTCGATTCTGATCTGTTCTTTATAATACCTGGACTAGACCTCATCACGAAATGACAACAGTGGACTGAAATGATAAAGACTAATCTATTTCATGGGACAAGGGGAACACGTCTATTCTTTTGAAGTGAACATTAAAAATCTTGTTTATTTTAACTTTCGACCAGCCATATAATTAAAGAACGTATCTGAAGCATTTATTTACTGTATTTACTGAAGTAAATACTAAAAGTTTACAAATTATTAATGTAACAAACAAATAGCATCACTTCTCAGTCAGCTTACTTGCTCTCATAGTCTCATTTCAAGGTCATTAAAATTCTTTGGTTAAGCGTTTTGGTCAAGCATGTAGCCAGTAATGCACCGCTGCTTTTAAAGGTGTAAATCAGATGGTTCTAAGACCCAAAAGAGACGATAAGATCTCCGACATGTGACCTATTACTACTACCAATTCTAACCAAAGTATAGACGTGTAGACAAAGTATAGATCTTTTCAAGATCTCTCATAAATCCTTTATTCACAATAAATAAAATAAAGTGTTTGTGTTTTTTTTAACTGGTGGATTTTTTACCGAACAGCCAAGACAAACGTCTAAAAAACAAAACACACAAACATTAGCACAAATATATCAGACAAAATTCACACTAACAATTCATAAAAGATTGGTTTACACAAATATCATCAGCAGATGGGACCACACTATTCTGACCATACAGCTACACTATTAAAGTGTTTAAAATTAGATATCAGCACACAACTAACACAGCTTCTCAGTCCGGATACAATAGTCTACACTGTAGGGTCCAAAGTATGCAGACACAACCTAATTACTGAGTCTTTGTGTCAATACTCTCTCTCTTATTCTAGCACGATTGTGCCTGTGAAACCTAACATCCATAAAACCAGTTTCCTTTCCCTAGACCTAGATGCAGCCCAACAGAACAGCTTTGAGAGCAAATAAACATTGATCGTAGACACGCTTGTCAAAATTTCTTTTTTAACTACAAAATGATCAGGTAAATGACTTGTGTCCATATATTCTGGACTATGCAGTGACTGTCACTACTGATTGATCGATTGACTGGTTCGTTGCAATAGTGGCCTCTGCTTGTTGGTTAAGGTGTCTGCATGAAGAGTTTTGATAAATGATTGTAGACAAGTTGTACTGCTCTTTATGTAAAATAAGCTTTTAGTAACTGTGCACATCCCTGGAACGAAAGGCGAATATTCGATCTGGGTTTATAGGTGGAAACATTGAGTGTGCAAATTAAAGTTTTAAATAAGGACCCTAAACCTGTCTGTTCCAGGGACGATGTACAGTGGCTGATCCTATCAAGCTCCGGGATTCGAAATCCAGGTTTAGAAATACAATTATTTATTGATGAACATTAATACAAGAAAGCACAAGCCAGGTAAAAATAGGCCAGAAACTGACTCGAATGGGAAAGAAGCTGGGAGTCTTAAAGATTTAAACTCCAGATACAGACTAAACTATTACAGCAACATTTATCATGTTTAATGACATTTAATGTTTAAAAATATTGCACTTGGGGTGCAAAGTGAATAAACAGATTTATGCATGCCTCTGGTGTAAGAAGGGGAAGATTAATACCAGATATTCTAAAAACATCCTTTACTATCAGCCATGTTTTCACAAAACAAAATACTGGCAATAGTAATTGAAAAGTCTGTAATTGAAAAATCTAATCATAATAAAAAATGACAAATGTAATTGTATTTAAAATTTGTAACCTCTATGCTACAGTTTTTAGCTGTGAAAACAGCCATTCTTTTGGCAAGACTTTTCACAAGACGTAAAAGCTATGACAGTTTGTATACTCGGTTACTGATGTTCACTATGAAAGCCTTGATTGATGTTCTAGTTCATTCCAAAGCTGTTCAGTGGGACTGAGATCTGGGCTTTGTACAAATGATTGGATTTTCCACAAACCAAGCTTTTCTTTTATGTCTTTATATAACTAGTTTGTGACACTAATGCTGGAACAGCATCTTAATTTGCTTGAAAGTTGGAAGCAATGTCTATACGGCATATTTCAGGACAGGGGTTAGAATAATGTTACTAGACGTCTGTGATACATATGTTCCGCATAAAGAAGGTATATCATGACTGATGTTATTTAAGTGCTATCGGAAGATCAACTAGTGATACTGATGAATTACTGCTGAACAAAGTCTGAAACATTCAGCATACACACTGTAAAAAACGGGTACTGCGTCTTATGATGACACAATCCATTACCAAAATCTTTAGGTGCCAACTTGAGCTAATATTAGGATTGTTTGATACATAAATAACCAGAATAATGTGGCATTTACACTTTAAATAGAAGTGTGCCAAAACAGTGGGATTGTCTCTACTGGTTATGCATTTGTGCTAATCCACTTTATAGCATTTAAAAATACGTATACCTACAGCAAAAACAGTCAGGTCTCTACTTACTCTGTACATATATTGTAGTTCAGCATCAGCAAATGTCCTATATAACAAGCAATGCACCTTACTAATGCTTTATTTTGATGGCACTCTCTTACACCACTGACTGTATTCATATAAGATATCATTTCATAGGTTGTCAAGGGGTGACACGATTAAATAATAAATTATAAAAAACAAAGTTCTTGTAAGTGATAATCTTCTAAAGTAAGCAAGAAATAGATATGTGATGCTAGAATCCTTTTGGAGAAATGTCCGTTGTGAACATTTAATTACCTTTAATATAAGTGCTTTACTAAGTGCAGGGCAAAAACACACCAGAATACTTTCACCACCTTTTGGCAAATTCTGATGTACAAGTCTGGAAAATAAAATTAGAGACCTTTAAAAATGTTTAGTGTCTCTGGTTTGTGTGTATGTGTTTCTGTTTCTCAAATGTTTTATTCTATAACCTAGAATAAAAATGAAAATAAATCAACACTGCTCAACTTTGTCGAACACATACCCAGAAACTGTAAACACTACCTGATTATTTTTAATTTTCTGTATGTTCCACGTGGGATTAAACTGTAATCCTGACTGATACAGGTTGACCATCTATCACATATTTACCACATATTTAATAATGTATGTTCTTGTAAGACAAGTTGCAAAAGCAATGTAGAGCAAATGACTAAACCATGTGTGGATATATTGTGTAGTTCTCTTGCCACAAGAGATCAACCGGAAGTAGGACACCATTTAAAAAAGAAAAGATGGAGTGTAGCCATACTACGCATGAGTTGTCAAAACCTAAACCCTTCTATAGAGTTAAGGCACCTTACTTGCCCTGAAAGTTGCTAAGCTCCATGTCTTCCTTGCGGCGTCTTTGCTGAGCGAAGAGTGAACTGAATGGGTAGAGCTTGGCCTTGGCTGGGTACTTCTGTCCAGCAATGTCCACCTCGTAATCGCCACGGTTGATAAAATCGGCTGTGATGATGTTGGTTGTGCCGTCTGGGCCGTGTGAGCTCACAAATCCCAGGCACACGTGGCGCTCCAACGTGTAGCTGTAGGCGCTGCTGGTGGTCACACCGACCAGCTCTCCGTTGCGGTAAATGGCCTCACCCCACCAAGGCCACAGGTCCAGCTCGGCATCATGTTCTTCCAGGACCAGCATAATGAAGCGACGGGTGACGCCCTCCTGGCGCTGCCGCAATAGTGACTCCCTACCCAGGAAGTCTGTGTTCTGAAAGACATTGGGCAAATAGAGCCAATGAATGTATGTCTGCAGTACATTTCAATTTCAAATTCAATTTTATTTGTCATTACACATATACAGATGTACAGTACAATGAAATGTTTCTCTTCGCAATATCCCAACTTGTCTGAGCGCAGGGTCAGCCACAGTACGGCGCCCCTGGAGCAGACAGGGGTCTTGCTCAAGGATCCAGCAGTGTAGCGGAGTGTAGCAGAGCCTGGATTTGAACCCCCAACCTTTGGGTTCCCAGCCCAACGCTCTACCCACTAGGCTACACTGTCCTTGGAGTAAGATCAGTGTGTCTACCCACTCTAGTGATTATGCATGTCAGGAATGCTAGGAATAATAACAAAATAGTTAAAAACAAATTAGATCAGTGCTTTTACAAACCTTATCGAATTTGACTCGGAACTCACGACCACATTCGAGGGGTGTAGTAAAGGAGTCCAGATCCTGCCCCCAGAAAGCAAAGAACTTTTCAATACGAAGACTGCGTAAGGCATAGTATCCAGCGTTACGGATGCCGTACTTCTGACCCACTGACATCACCTCGTTATAGACATGCAGTGCATACTGAGGGGAAAAAAACAAAATAATAATCAGCAACAGATCAGAATCATAGATTTACACTGTGTACCAAAAGTCTGTGTGTGTCCCCTGCAGGGCAGACAACCAATCTGTGCTCGGACTCTAAATATAGCTTTCAAATAATCTGGGATATGCGAAGACAGGATTTTAATGTCCTGTAAACCTTTACAAGTGTACATATCAAATAAAGGTCATGTAAATAGTTTAAATGAAATGTAGCTTACCTCTATAGGAATGTAAAGCATAAAGCCTGGCTCTCCAGTATGAGTCATACTCATTACTCTGATACCATTAGCATAACCCACACTCATTTCCTGTAGTGACCAAAACAAGATGAATAGGAAAAAGGGTTTTTTTAATTAAAAGTTTTACTTGGGTCAGGGTTGCAGAGGGCAACTGAGAAACACAAGACAAGCATGCTCTGCTCTAGGTGTCAAGCCATCACAAGGCATATTAAATGTAGGGCTGTCCGCAAATAATCGATTATTCGTTGGTCGACCGAAAAAATTATCGAAGGACCAATGGAATTTCGCAAGGACTTGTGTTTCGTCAATTTGAACGGCCTCACAAAGGAAAATGTGACACTC
>JAOTRQ010069518.1:0-12577 GCA_028565875.1 Hoplisoma paleatum
AACGCGTTAAAATCTTTGTAATTAATTAATCGAAATTAACGCGTTAAAGTCCCGGCCCTAATATATATATATATATAAACGCCAAAGCACTCACTCACTATTACCTTTCAATTTGTGTGAATTAACCGTACACATTTCTTTCCACTTACTCACCGTAGCGAAGCGTGAGTATAGCGCTAGTTATATTCAGTCATCACATTGGATTATCATATTACGATATGTCAGTGTTATTAACATATTCAGCCTGCTCTAGCTGGCTTTATGTTGGATAATAGAAAAACTACAATAAAAAAGATCAGAGTCCATACAAACATTCCTGTACTATAGCACTGTGTAATTGCTTCACAATCTCTGTCAGATTCTCTGATAAACCTTAATGTAGTTTTCCCAAGCTTACCTTTTAATGAGTATTTTTAGTAGCAAGAATTATATTACTAAAACGCGCATCTGGAATTTTAACTAGTCAGAAGAAAAATAGATATCTGTAAAAAAAAATTATACTAGTAAGGAGATGAACTATAACTATATGTTATAATATGAATAAAACTGATGATTTGTTTGCATTTATACGAGTAGAAACTGAATTATAAATAGGTGAAACTGGAATTCCATGTAAGCAATGGCCACATAATACTAAACAAAATGACGTTATGGATATGTTGTTGTGGGAATGCTCTTAAACCTGGTTAAGTTTTTATACAATACACAATACTATTTGTTAATTGAAATTATGTATAAACAATACATATTTATTATGCAACACCTTGTATAGAATCTAAATAATTACATTTGTGATGAACTATGGTTCACTAAAAAGCCTGAAATTTCAGTCAGCATCAGTCTGAACATCACTAATCTTTTTGAACGGTCTGAGAGTAAATATGCCACATTTGGTAGACCATACTTCCTCTTTACAATCCTCTTTGCCTGCCAGCTTTGATTGGCCATATTCCTGGCCAACATGCACACACACACACTCACCACTCAACAATGTGCTGACCAGCAGTAGCTACTGATGTTTGTTTGTGAATGATCACATTTTTTAAATGGCTCTTTAAAATGAACAAAAGGAACCGAGTCACACCTGTGTAACCAGTTTTGTCCCTGGCACAGTCAAGTTTACATTGAAACATTAATCCCTGTTCACAATCTGAGATTTTTTTATTAATCCCTGTTCACAATCTGAGATTTTTTTTGAGAGTAGATTTTTTTTTATCTGTTAGTTATGAATTTTTTTTTCTATTCAGAATAAATATCCACACAAAAAATATTCAACCAATGCCATAAAACCCAGGACCTTCTTGCTTCAGTACTACCCAGTAAGCCACAATGTTGCCAACAAGAGTATATATAAATATTCTATTTTTAATATAAAAATGTATTTGCAATAGTGGTAAAATATAATTTGAAGTAAAAACAACTTTCCTACAGCCAATAATTGACGATTAATTGACAATTTGTATTGTCCTCCACCCTTAAAGATATTTTGTCAGCTGTGCTATTACACATGATTTGTAAATAGTGATTCGCCAGGGCACCGCCTTGGAACCCAGCCAACTCATAAATAAATACATGAATACAACATTTAGTTTTTATCATAATTAAAATCCTGTTATAAAATGCTGAACAGGAAATAATACACATAATTCAACAAGTACACATAATCCAGGAACAATTATAAATCTATAAGCAGCTATACCCTTGCTGTGTATTATTAAGATAAAAGCAGTGAGGTTTTCTTCTGTTTTTCCGCTCTAAGGTTGCTTGTCTTTGTACATACTGATGTATAGATTCATTCTCTTTTGTCTAGTGGTAATGGATCATGGGATCAAATCTCCCTCGTCATTCTATTTCTATCATTTTGTCATCATATTTGTTTCAGGTAAATTTTATGTGAGCACAACATACAGCTGTTAAGTTTATTTTTTATATCCCAATGCATAAATTGTGAAGGTTTCATATAAAGTATTTAATTATCTATTGACACACTAGGGTCATGACTCCCACTTAAAGACAGTGTACAAACTTTTTATGTATTGATTCATGTTATATTATTATTAAAAATATTTATTTTTATAAAACTGTAATACTGTTTTATACTGTTTCAGTGTTTATAAAACAGAATTCTATTGATCGATTTATAAATATTAATAGAATTCAAACAACAAATTATTAAAAAACTATTTCACATTCATGACAGAACAGGAAGTTCCTCAGCTAAAATCGTGTACATTTATTTCTATTTCTAATTTACAATATTATATTATATAGATTATATCATTTGTATTAATTAATTATGTAGTGTATTTCAAATCCACATACTCCAGACAAAATTATTCCCAGAACGTTATGGCTCGGAGGCAACAGTCTATTCCACCAAGCCACTGTAATGCCCAAAACTGAGATTAAAATTATGAATTAAATAAATATGAATTATTTAAAAATAATTTTGAAAGGCACACTTTGGATCACAATTTACACTGCATTGTCAATACAAGAAGCCAAGGATGTTCAAGGAAACTGTCTGTGGGTCAGCTCATTAAAGTTTTGATAAGACATAGATATCAGGGATATCTGGGTAAGTACAAAAAAAACATCATGTTAATACATAACAAGCATTTACGACCAAGCCTGACAGTATTTAATGCTTGCAATGTTGGTCTGACTATGACTATACTGCACTTTCAACATTCTTTACAGAATCTGTGACCCTTTCTGTACCACACGCTGAGCAAAATAAAGACAAAAACAGTCCATGTGTATTTTTGTTACAATGCGCGTAAGAAACATAATTAGTAACTTAATTAGTAATCTAATGATGATATGAATGAAGTGTATAATACCTGGATAATAAGATCAATTATTATCAGTAATAACATAAGTGCCAGACATGGCCAAATACTAAACAAAAATTATCTAAACCTTTACCTAAATCTAAACAGACATTGAACACAATACTGGACTCCCCCGAACAAAGTTCAGACATTCCTCAAGAGTCTTAAAAAGACCCAAATAATATCCATGACTTATCCAGGTATATGCTGTATTATTTATTATTATATGCTTTATTATAAATTTTACTATAAATTGTATAGTTGTACAGGACGGTGGCTTAGTGGTCAGCACTGTTTAATTCCCCGAATCGGTCTGTGTGGAGTGTGGATGTTCTCCCCATGTCCATGTGGGTTTACTCCGGGTACTCCTCCCATAGTACAAAAACATTGTCCATGACTGTGTTTGTTGTGACTTGAGTATCGTTTGAAACTTGTGTGATGAATTAACGTTTCCAATCATGGAAACATGGCTAGAGTTTAAAATATGAGGTTAAAATGCTCAATAAGTAAATACCAAATACTAAAAATTAAATAGACACTGTAGGCATGTGATCAATTCAAACCACTACCATTAAAAAGTTTTGACTGTGAGGCTCAATAAATCCATCTTTACTGATCATGTTCACCCAACTATGCTGATTCTCTTTCCTGTGGCAGAAGGGATTTTCCAGCAAGTCACAAGGTTAAAACATTCTGATGCTGGGTAAATTAGCTGGTCCGAGACTTCCAAGTCCTCACTTGTCCCCTTAAACTTTCCCAGACTTCAGCCCATTTGATTTTCTATCTAATGAGAGCAGTTGTGGCTTAGTGGTTGGAGAACTGGGATTGTGATCTGAAGGCTGGCAGATTGATTTCAAGAGTTGAAAACAGGGCACTTAATACTTAACCACTCCCCGGGCGCTGTGGATAGAGCTGCCCACCATACCAGGCATGTGTACTCACTTTTGCCCCCCCCTAGTGTGTGTTCACTAATGTGTTTAAAATGTGTTTCACTGCACAGATTGGGTTAAATGCGGAATAATTAAAAAAAGATTACAAATATAAATAATAAAACAGTGTTTTATAATTGTGAAACATAAATAAATTATATATATATATATATATAATTTACCTACATTAAAATATATTAATGATATTAATAAATGATGAAGTCATTCAGTCATCTCTGAGCAGATTTCAATACAGATTGAGAGTGTTGAATATAAATATTCTATATAAAACATTAGTAAAATTGTCTGTAACTTACCAGCTGCTGTAGAACTCCACAGTATCAGTAAAGTAAATAAACTCAGCTTAATTCCGACCGTCCCCGACATGATACATGAATTTATATCTTTATTAATCTAAATCACATCCATAAATCTATTCCCATACTGACCACATACTACTGATCCAAAATCAAACAAGAAATAAATGACAAACTTCGCGTTAATCCAGTGAATCCGATAAATCCATCTTCTCATGACACGAGGTTCGGTCGTTTAGCAACACGCACTAATTTCACTTCCTGTATGTTTAATACAGCTTGTACATCGCTTACCTGTGTGTTTACTAACAGGAGCGGGGTTTGGTACCTAATGGCGCCCCCTGCTGGTTTTACTCTCTACTTACACCTGTACCAACACCTGTAATACCAGGCGCAGTTTCCTCCTGAACTGCCACCACCGGTCTATTACCTGTACTGCCACCACCTGTTTGTTACCCCATGTACAGCCCCCACCTGTCCATTACCTGTACTACCACCACCTGTTTGTTACCCCATGTACAGCCCCCATCTGTCAATTTACCTGTACTACCACCACCTGTCCATTACCTGTACTACCACCACCTGTTTGTTAACCCATGTACTACCACCACCAGTCCATTACCTGTACTACCACCACCTGTCCATTACCTGTACTTTCACCACCTGTTTGTTACTCCATGTACTGCCCCCACCTGTCAATTTACCTGTACTACCACCACCGGTCCATTACCTGTACTTTCACCACCTGTTTGTTACCCCATGTACTGCCCCCAGCTGTCAATTTACCTGTACTACTACCACCTGTCCATTACCTGTACTACCAAACTTAAATATATGAAGTCATTAGTCCTCGACAATTGCACTCAGGTGCTTGGTCTGGGCGTGACGACCGGAGGGGGCCTAACCAGAGGCTGAACAGTTTTGTGTGGGAAACACTGTTCCTCACAATTACCAGACATTCTTTAAACTATTAACATTAAATGGAAGTGAACTAGTTATTATTTATTGTAAAATTCATTTCATTTTTTAAAACAGAAATCTAAACAGGTTTTTACCAAAATCTCCTGAATTTATTTGAATTTGAATTTAATTTAACATCAAATAATACACAGATTGAAAAGACCGATGGAAATGTGAACACAGGCCACTATTGGCCCCCAAATCTGACTTTGAACACGCCTGCTTACTTGTTGAATATTGCTTGTATCATAATCAATATGAATTTAAAAATGAATTTAAAAACAAACAAACTAAACGAAGGAACTACAATAAAAGTTTTTTTTTAAAAAAAAGTTAAACAACACCACTGTGAAGTTGGCTGTGCTGTCTAATACTTTCGATCTGTAACTTGTACGTTTTTGCTACTTGTTGAGAACTTTTCATTGTTGGATAACATCTACTTACGTTTAATTAAAACCATAGTGACTCCAATCCATGCATAGATATGTTAACCACAATGAATAAAATATATTACTTAAAGTACATTTTATTATATAAGGTAAATTAAAAAGACAAAAAATGATTATGAAAACAAATCAATAATATTATATTGATTGATGCATCGATATATGTAATGTATTAAAAACATTTGAACCAGCATTCTTTCTTTTATCATACATTCTGCATATAAATTATTTTATTATGCTTTAAAAATCTTTATAGCTCACCGTTGTCATCCACCTTATTTGTTTCTTGTTGCATCACTGATAACCTAATCAAACCATCTCAAACAGATGAAAAAGTATTTGCTCAATCTCTAAAATAAAGTGTATTTGACTCTGCAAGTCACACATAATATCCATTTGATTTAATTTCAGGACAGAGTATGGCCTCAAGATCTTCCATTTTCATGGACTCGTTATCTTTGCCACTGGTAAGACTCGCTGCACGAGTTATCTTAGTGAGTGTCTCCTCATAGGGTGGAGGAAGGTAAACCATGAGGAAAACACCTTCACATGTGTCAGAGCTGGTGCTGTTTGGACGTGAAGAGAGAATCTCAATGCAGCTTTCTGGGTCTTGAAGGTCCAGTGTAATTATGTTGGCCAAGCTGAGCTTGCTGTGTAAGCATCTTCTGTAGACCAGGAAAGCTGTGAGACAGAGGATGAGGAGAAGTACAAACGGGAGAAGAGTGTACATGAGGATTTCATACTTTACATCCTGGTCATTTGGTAGTTCATTCCATTGGTAACCCTGCAAGTAATGAAAAAGGGAAACATTATTTACATTATATAATACAAAAGAAGTTGAATTTTATATTTAACTTTTTAACAAATATCCAATAATGCATAAAGTCCTAATACAATGGAAAGGGAATATCTGAAACAAAAATTACAGTAATTGATTATGATGGCACATTAGCTATGCTTTCCACATCCCATTTCAATTATTAACAATGGATTTGCTGGCATTATAGATATTGGATTCAGAAAAAATAATCTGCCAATATGTAATTTGCCAAATGTCTGATTTAATAAATAGGAGCTAAACTGTTGATTAGGTACTAAAACTTGTCCTGCATGTGTTTGTTTGTCTCTTTACTCTGTAACAGACCATAACCCTGTAAGAATTAAGTGATGATAAAACCAGATAATGAATGGATGGAGTATATGCTTTTTAATATTGTATTACTAACGTTCCTTTTTAACTAATTTAGACACATTTTGACAATACACACATTGTGGTTTCTAATACATGGATTCTGACAAGAATAAATCATAAATAAAAACAAAAAATCTTTAAAAGACTTTAAAATAAAAATCCTTGCTTCTACACAATTCACACTTGTACATACACTTTACATAACTCGAATTGGCTTAGCATTATTGCATAATTCATGCAGCAATCCTAGCTTACTGAAAGTATTTAGAGTTCACACTTTTTGTACACTTATTTTTGTGAATTTAATTTGAACTAGATTAAATTCTTATGTTTACACATCAATATCCACCTAATAACCCAGAACAATGAATTATAGACACTGTTTATGGGGTAATAGATTTTAATGTAAAGGTAAAGGTAAATGTTCATTTATTTTTGATCAACCAGCATACAATAAAAACAACCTAGATGAATGTAACGTTAGCAAGACATTTGTTTTAAAAGAACTGATGTATTTACCTTTTTTTAATTATATACAATATATCTGATCACATTTATTAAATAGATAAGCTGGTGTTTTAAATGTCATCATGATGATTTTAAAACTCATACTGTAGCATGTAGTGGAGTTCTCAATTTTATGGAATAAATAATCCCAAGTACAGGATAGCTATCCAAGATATAACAATAATAAAACTAGAGGGGCATATAAGAATAAAATTTAAGATAGCCAAAGTTATTAAACTAAACCGAAAAAAACTTTGATTATCAGCCTGAAGCAGAGAGAGAGAGAGAACAAGAAAAATAGAGGAAGAATGAGAACTAGGCTGTCAACTAAATTTCAGCTACTTTGTCCACCAGTGTGTGACAACCCACATTGTAGAAAATATATTCCCAGGAGATTCCCAGGCATCTTGCATTCAAAGGTACTGCCACATTATTATGCCAACGTAGATCTGGCCTTAAAAAACACTGTGCCACAGGTCTGAAGAAATGTAATTAGCTGACATATGTGCTTCTAGAGAAACAGACCCAAGACAAATCCTGGCAGTATGCTCACAAGTACAATAAACTAGCAAGACAGTTTATTAGAGACTATGAGCTGGCATATTAGACTAAATCAAATACAATCTAAAGCTTCAAACCTCTCTTGGAGTACCTAAGACTGTGTACAGCCACCCCTCTATGTTTTCACTACATATAACTAATGCTGCATGAAGTTTAGGGATTTACCTCAGACTGTTTGTCCTTGTGTGGTGGTGATGCTGAACCTCTTATCACCCAGTCATAAGAGCCTCGTCCTGCTGGACCAAATTTCATCCAGCTACTTTCCGGAACTTTTTTCATATCTCGTTCAGAATGTACTTGCAAAAAAAGAATAATAAATGGCTACAACGTTCAAGTGACAAGAACGTTTAAGAACGTGATGTAGAGTTGCTGGGGACAGTGATGGGATTGAATGAAAGGGTGTTGGGATGTGTCTCAGATCTAAAGTGAGGGGATAGAAATGATGTGGTGTATCTAATCTAAGCGCTATCTCACATGCTAACACATGCAGATCAAGTTTCCAGGCCAGCTGTTAGCCAATGACAGCAACTGCGTGAAAAAAGCTGAAATCATCTGTCAGGGATTTGCAGTAAAGAGTGTGCAGCTGGACTCATTTTAATACAGCAGGAGGACAGAGATGGATGTTTTGGCACCACTCATTCAATTATCTGAGTGAAAGTGACTGAATGGTGAATGAACAAGGACATATACTGTATTATATTTAAAAACCACACATGAGTTCGGTAACTGTACTGATAATAACTGATGCGTTTCTGATCAGGTAGAAAAAGAAAAAGAAAAAAAAAACATGATTTCTAAATGCGTATGTCAGAGTGTAAGTAAGTACAAGCTTGTATTATCTTTTACAATAAGTGCTTTAAGAAAACAAACAACAAACAAATATAACAGACATTATTTATCATGAGCGGCAATCATAGAAATAATTCTAGACTCAAAAAATCAACATATAAAGTGCAGGTTTTGCAATCATGACTTGCAAGCCTTGGCAGGATACTGAGCTAGACCAGAAGGTTGCTAGTTCAAATCATACTCTCACCCAGTTACAACTGTTGGGCCCCTGAGTAAGGCTATTTACCCTTAATTTCTCAAAAAAGGTGTTCCATTTTAAATGTAATTCACTTTGGAAAAAGGCGTCTTGACAAATACAGAAAATGTAAATGTAAACCATCACCTAAATATTGTCACATCACCTTTCTGTTACATCACCATCCCTAAAAACTGCCACATAACTTTTCTGCTTTTTTCTTCTTCACTGGCTTGCTATTGCATTCAACTGCTACACTCAGATTAAACCACTGATGCTCATATAAAATGCCAAAAATGGATCAGCACCAAAGTACCTTCAAAATCTAATCAAACTCGCTCGATTCGTCACAACTTTAGAAACTCCAGTTTGATCCTCCAGAATTTGCTCCTCAAACCAAGACTGGAGGAATATGAGCATCCAAACTCTTCTCTGTATTTGCTCCCAAGTGGTGGAACAAACTTCCAGTATCTATCAGAACTTCTGATTCTCTTTCTATCTTTAAAATGAGATCAAAAACTTCATCACCTCTTTTTTAGTTTACTTAAACTAACTACTAATTTACTCAAAAAAATACACAAATTTGTAGTTAAAACTAGTGTTTTCTTCAGCAATAGTAAAGAAATGTTTGCTAGTATAGAAACAATTCTGTATGTCACCTTGAATAAGAGTGCTTAATGCTTAAAATGCAAATGATAGATTGTTTGAAATATATTCTCAATCCCATGCTTGTAAACACCCAAATGATCTCAGTCTGGTACACGATGATATATTTATTCAGCAATGATTTGGTCAAAATAATTGCAGCATATTTTGGAGGGTAAAAACAAACAAACATGAACTCGTTTTTTGAACAGTGCACTTTGTTCATGTTTAAAAAAATGAACCATAGTCATTAATTTGTTAATTTAAGTTCTTTTAAGGACTGAACTATGAACTAGTTCATTTTAAAAAGTTGCTGAACACTGGGACAATTTTGAATTATAAAAAAGCTGGTTTAAGATTATTAATTCTGATTATTTTCTTTCCACATAGTATTAATGGCTAACTATCCTTTGCATGTCATGATAAACATAGGGCAGAAGACAGCAGAAATACAGAAAACTCAAATCCATAACCAGAACACAAAACTGAAAAAGCAATGGGACATCAGCTTCACAGACACCCTGACAGGAATAGATCTGTCCTCAGATTAGAAGACTAAGTGTGCCAGACTGTCTCCAATATGCCAGCAGGGTTTCTGGGTGTGCAGATTACTTCTAACAAATCCCTAACATGGAGTTTTTTATATTTAGATTCAGGAAAACAAGACGCCAGTCTGTCCGCTCATCTACGTGTTCACTGTTGCTAAGGTAAAATTGCACTGATTCATGTGAGTGCAAGTCTCCAAATTTCCGTACCCTATTCCCCAACAGCTCCACTATTGTAACGTATGCAGCACAATCTTTTAAAGCATCTCTTTGGATAGAGATGACCTTGGACAAGATGTCATCATGAATGCTGGTCATTTCGCTGTAATTTAATGCGTTTTATGCTGCCATTTTAGTAATGTAAATGAGTGCACTGCCACAACCCTATTAGAGACATATCTTTTTTAAAATAGCGCTAACAGTCTGGATAAAACATACAGTTTTATATGTTTGTCAGTAATTATGTGGTTCTTTCACTTATGGATGAATGATAGTTTTTTATACTGTCCCTGAGGAATTGGTAATCAAGGGGGTACAAGGGTAGCATTTAATTACTGAAAATCCTTATGTATCCCTAATGGTTAATGCTTTTAATCTCTTTCAAACCACTCTTAAAAGACACAAAGATTTAGTTCTACATCACGACCACATGTTGACTTTTTAATTCTAGCTCAATGTGTGATTAGCTTAGTGATGCTTAATAGTTAAGATACTGGGTTTGAGACCTGAAGGTGGCTACCTGAGTAAAGTAGTACTGTCAAATCCCGGACAGTAATTAGGCTTGTGACTTAGCTGGTATGTGTTTGTCAATAAGGGTATCTAATGGAGGGTGGCATGGTGTCTTAGTGGTTAGTACT
This sequence comes from Hoplisoma paleatum, assembly GCA_028565875.1. Taxonomy (NCBI): domain Eukaryota; kingdom Metazoa; phylum Chordata; class Actinopteri; order Siluriformes; family Callichthyidae; genus Hoplisoma; species Hoplisoma paleatum. The sequence continues at coordinate 10,818 of JAOTRQ010069518.1, forward strand.
GTCGTCTCACAGCAAGAAATCCTGGGTTTGATTCCCGGGTCGGCCCGGGGGCTGTCTATGCTGGGGTTGCATGTTCTCCCCATGTCAACTTTATTTATATGGCACTTTTTCCAATAGACATTGTCTCAAAGCCCATGTCTATGTGGGTTTAATCTTGGTACTCTGGTTTCCTCTCATAGTCCAAAAACATGCAGGCAAAGCAAACTGAAGAGACCAAATTATCCATGACTGTGTTTGATATGACGTGTATCGATTGATACTTGTGTGACGAATCTGTTTCCTGTCATGGAAATGCTCAATAAATTATAAATGCTCGTTAAGATGCTTAATATCTAAAATCTAATGGAAAGACTGAGGATAAATGTATAAATGTGTCTGTGAAATGCTGAAAATGTAAAATAGAGCCATAAACCTTCTCGTCCCAATGTGTGTTACATGGCTAAAGATGTAAGAATTGCTGTAGGAAATGCCAACAAATTAAATAAAGTTCATCAAACAAAGTGAAATATTTTGGGCTCATATTGTCTGAAATAGAATACAAGTAAATAAAAAATGTTTAATTTCACTTTATTGCACACTTGCATTTATTTAGATTGTTTTTAAAATGCTGCATGTGAAATGCTTCTCTATATTCAGTAGACGTGTACCAGTCTAAACCAGTGTAAAGTGTGTCACATCTGGCACCAAACTGGGTCAGATCTGTTTCTGGACACCAGACACACATTCCAGCCAAAATTAATCCTCTCATTAACTCTCTCTAAACCCAGTGCCAGTGTATTGAAAGGCATGTCGTCAAATTTCTGCAAAAGAAATGATGTCTGATGTCTTTTTAATCCAGAATGAACCAATAAGTGTCTGATAAATATGGGGCAGGGTGTCTTTTGTCTAAAACAGATAATCCTTTATACTGGATAATAACTCACGGCAAGAAGAGTCTGGATTTGAATTCTAAACTGAATAGCCAGGGGTCTTTTGTCGGCATGGGTTTCTTCTGAGTGCTCTAATTTTATCTCAGTCAAAATATTATTTATTTGTATTATTTCAATTTATTTTTTTATTTTATGTTATAGGGCTGCACACTGGCTTAGTGGTTAGCACTGTAACCTCACAGCAAGAAGTCCTCGGTTCAATTCCGGGGATTTCTGTGTGGAGTTTGCATATTTTCCTCATGTCTGCATGGGTTTCTTATGAGTACATTCCACAGTCGAAAGACATGCACTCAGATTAATCATAGAATCTTGTTGTGTGTGCGTGCGTGTGTCTGTACCCTGCAACAAACTGGTGACCTGATCAGGTGTTTAGTGTATTTGCTTAGTATGAGTCCAACCATGACCCTAAATAAGATTAAGCACTGTTAACTAGATAGTGGGTGGATGGATTTATGCTCTAAGTATGTAACCAATTGTATGTAAGCAATTTGAATGTCTTAATTCTGTCATGCCCTGATTCTGATTGACTGGTGACTGTCTGGGTATTCCCTGCTTTTTTCCGAGTCATCATGCCCTTGAACAAAATATATATGTCCTAAATAAGACAATAAGCAGTGTGATTTCCCGCTAGTACACCAGCGCTGTCTCACCATCACCACCACATATACCACCTATAAAATGCCACCTAAGCAACTGAGTCAAGTCAAGTCAAGTCAACTTTATTTATATAGCGCTTTTTCCAATAGATATTGTTTTAAAGCAACTTTACAAAATGCAGGATGAACAGAAACCCCTGTCGAGGAGAATTCCTAGAGAGGAACCAGACTCAAC